>CABFVX010004661.1:0-20552 GCA_902151425.1 Timema shepardi | reverse complement strand
CCATATATTTAAATGTGTTGGTTCACACAGAAAGCTAAACTAAGCTAAGATTTGCTCTGCTAACTCTTTATAAAAATAGAGGACCATATATTTAAATGTGTTGGTTCACACAGAAAGCTAAGCTAAGCTAAGATTTGCTCTGCTAACTCTTTATAAAAATAGAGGGCCATATATTTAAATGTGTTGGTTCACACAGAAAGCTAAACTAAGCTAAGATTTGCTCTGCTAACTCTTTATAAAAATAGAGCACCATATATTTAAATGTGTTGGTTCACACAGAAAGCTAAGATTTGCTCTGCTAACTCTTTAGAAAAATAACGGACCATATATTTAAATGTGTTGGTTCACACAGAAAGCTAATCTAAGATTTGCTCTGCTAACTCTTTAGAAAAATAACGGACCATATATTTAAATGTGTTGGTTCACACAAATAGCTAAGCTATACCTTGCTACGCTGAGCTATGTTTTTTCCGATTTCTGACTGGGCAATTTTTCCATCTCCAACCTTGATCCATCTTACGTTGCGCATGCGTATAACGCAACTTGGGCTCAATGTTGAACACATGCGGTGCTGGATTGTCGAAAATAGCTTTAAAAAAAATTGTTGAAGTTATGTGTGTAGTTTATTTCTCGTGTATTTAGGTAATAGTCTATTTAGGTTTTATATTTAATCAACAGTTTTGTATTAAAATGGAAATGTTAATTGAACAAGTCAAACCTCTGCCTCCTAAATTTTCTTCATCTTCCAAAAAAAAACTGTTAACAACAGAATCTTCTCTTCATCAGTACTGTAACCTGAACTCAAAACAAGACATTTTAGAGAACGCCATTATAACTAAACTTCACTGGTTCAAACCAGAAAGAAACAACACTGAATTCTGGAGGGAAATGAGGGACCATTGCTTAGCTTAGCAATGAGTGTGAAACCAAACTGACCAAAGTCTTAGCACAGCACAGCATAGCTTAACTTAGCAATGAGTGTGAAACCAAACTGACAAAGTATTGGCACAGCACAGCTTAACTTAGCTTAGCAATGAGTGTGAAACCAAACTGACCAAAGTCTTAGCACAGCACAGCACAGCATAGCTTAACTTAGCTTAGCAATGAGTGTGAAACCAAACTGACCAAAGTCTTAGCACAGCACAGCATAGCTTAACTTAGCTTAGCAATGAGTGTGAAACCAAACTAACCAAAGTCTTAGCACAGCACAGCATAGCTTAACTTAGCTTAGCAATGAGTGTGAAACCAAACTGACAAACTCTTAACACAGCACAGCATAGCTTAACTTAGCTTAGCTTAGCATTTTGTGTGTACCAGCCTTTAGACCTTTATTTATTATTTGTTGTGGTTGGATATATTGTTTGGTGAATTTCTAGCCTAGCATTTTCCAGTGGACAAACGTTGGGCCTGCGTTATCTATTAGCTATTTACAGTTTCTATTTAGAATATCTGTAATTTTGACTATCTAGGTTATTATGCTCCCATCAAATTTGGATGAACGGATTTATTTCTAGTGTACTAACAATTTATGGTGGGGGGTATAGAGAGCGTGAGCTAAGTACAATAGTATTGTAGTTTTTAGGGTGACCTGGTGGTCTAGGGATATGGTGTCGGACTTCTGTAATGGGGGTCCGGGGTTCAATCCTCGGTCCCAGCACAGATTTATCTGATTGTCAAACCCCTTCCTTCACCTCTGACAAGTCGTGTATTAATCACAACTTGTGAATGTGTGGAATGCCAGGCCCTCCGCCGTGGTTCGGATCCCACGTTAGACTGTAGGTCCTCCATTTTCATCTCACAATCACCCTACCATTACACATTAGCGTAAGTGTGTACAACCCGAACGGGTAGTAAGACGCGGTAATAATAATAATAATGTAGTTTTTATATAAATATATTTTTTGTCAAAGGATCTCAAATATTTCTCCAGTAAAAATACTTGAGCTCATGCCAGATATTCATAAACTGTTGATATCACCATGTGAAGAAATTTTAACTCAACTTTTCTACTGGAGCAATACTTTATTTTTTATATTAAAACTGCAAAGACCTTTATCTCGCCTTCCCTTACATCCCACATTAATTAAAATGTAATTAATTTTGACAGAAAAAGAAAATGTTAATTTTTTTTACTAAAAAGTTTCCTTATATTATCAGAACCATACTCATAACAAATGAAAGCTCCTAACCCTAGCCAAAGGTTTTAGTACAATCTGTGGCTCTGGTAAGTTTCTCGTTACAGGGTTGGACCCCCTGCTGAGTAGGCGTCCACCAAATGTTTCCAACTGCTCGGACACCATAACTCCATTAACAGAGACCTTTGTGATGTCGGAGCGAAGCCAATGAAGGGCGAGGCGTAAGTTATATAACAAGGGAAGCTCTTAGTGAAGAGTAATAATATGTAGCCACTCCATTCAAGATAGTGAATTGCAGACCCAGTGGCGCAGGAACAGGGGGGTACATGGGTACTACGTACCCACTCAAATGTTTATTGATTGGCGCACAATGCCATTTATACTTACACAAACTATAAGATAAAATTATACATATANGGTTCAAACCCAGCTGAGTGTAAAGGATTTTTCCTTGGGCGATAAAAATCCGTAGCACAACTTCCTTCGGAGGGGAAGAAAAGTCGTCGGTCCCATGTCGATTTTATCTTGTAAAAGAACACTGGAAGGTTTGTGAAAATACATTTCACGGCCAAATTTGTAGGTCCTTTCACTCTCGCTCATATAAATTCAGTGAAGTAGGCGAAGGGCAACCAACACACTTACTGAACTCCCCTAGTGCGTGGGATTTGCACCAGATGGTGCAGGCAGCACCAACCATCCTCCGGGTTGTTGACTTTAGAAGCAATTAATTCTAAGATAAAATTATATATACATGTAAGTCGGCTTATGCCATCTTCCGATACCTATTCTCCATACATCCCGATCATTTCATTGGTCTTTATGCTCGTATTTCGCTGTCTCTGCCTTCTCTCCAACCTGTTATTGGTCTCCCTCGCTTTCTTCTTCCCCCTGGTTTCCATTTTAGTACTTGTTTTGCATTGTCGTGTATAGGCACTGCGGATATGCAGCACCCTCCATTTCCACTTGATATTATCGATAACATTTAATATAATGAGTCCTTTTTTCTTTAATTCTTGCTTTATTTTTGTAGTACAATATATATTCCTTAAGCTTAATGTCAGTACTTCAGTAGCCATCCCCCAGTTTATGAAAAATATACAAAAATATGTGTATGGAACTGTGCGCTTCACAGTGCCAGCGACGTGGTGTTTGAGTGTTATGCGCATGCGCACATAGGAGAGGGGTGGGTAGAAGGGTGGGACTGCCAGATATAGAGCACTGTTGATCTTGCAGTGCCGGCTCTGGCGTGATGGTGGAAGAAATTTGTGCTTAAAAACTGTGTACCATATCCTTGAATGTGATAAAATGTAAAGGAGTGTAGAGTTAGATTATTATTCTGCTTACAGCTGTTCTATTTAATTCTTTTTTTTTTGTTCTTTTATTTAACAGAAAGATTAAATTCGCTTGCAGTACTTTCAATGGAGAAAAATTTCCTCAATTGTCATCCAGAGATCAAGGAAAAAATTATTGAACTTTTTGCACAAATTAAATCAAGAATAATGGGTATCATTTTTAAATGAATAGATCAAGCTTTAACTGTAATGATTTAAGTTAAATAAGTAAAAAAGTTTGGTTTTTTGGTTAAGATTTTATCAAGTTCCTGAATAATTTTTCTTTTTATACATCTTTTTCCTTTAACACAATTTTAAAACAAAGGCTAAACATTTTCTGGAGCAGTACCCCCACTAATTTTAGCTACGAGCCGCCACTGTTGTTTTAGTAACCTTTCATTCTTTTTTTTAGCATCGCATCTTACTACTCATTCTGGTTATATTCATAGGAAGTGTACCCACATTTTCATGGAGGGAGAATGGAAAAACATTTAGTAAAAACCATCCTCAGTACACCCGACCAATATTTGAACCTTGATCTCCCCATCATCGGCAGTATAAACCACTGCGAGAGTAGCACCTTAGACCATGTGGTCACCGAAGCGGATAACTTCATTCCTTGAAAAGTGTTATTACCATATTATAAGTTGCTTGGTCTTTTATCGTCTATTATTCTTTATGTTACACTCTTTATTTCTCTATCACGTTCGTTTGTAATTCTAGAATCGACTAAGGCCAAATATGTATATGATAGGAATGCCAGGTCTCCACCGTGGTTCGGATGCCACGTTAAACTGTAGGTCCTTCATTTCATCTCACAATCACCCTACCATTGCACATTAGCGTAAGTGCGTATAACCCGAAATGTTAGTAAGACGCGGTGCTAATAATAATAATAATAATAATAATCATAATAATAATATGTATATGATGCAGTGTGGTGTTGGATGTAATTACCTCTAAGATAAAATTACCATTTATAAATTATAAACTAACGGTGGAATAGATTCTAGATTTCATGGAAATAACCTTATCTGACAGATAGGACCGTTAATAGATCTACTTTCAAGTTATCCTACATCAAGTCATGTGACTTCACCGTCACTTTTGATAGATATTGGTATACCTATTAAAATTGAACTGTAATTAACCTTCTTTTACTGGCGCTGTTGCATGTTCGCAACAGCTGTATTTATGTCATAATTATAGCTGTCTCATCGCCATCCTATGTTTAAAATAAAATAATACAGTAATAATGCAGAAGTAAGTAATGAGTAATTTTGTTATACAGTAAAATATAAAATAATACCTTACAATATTTCTAATTTTTTTTTTTTTCAAATAATATGCCGTGTTTTTGTCAACAGTTATTGTAATTTTCTTTTTCTTTTTTAATAAAATTTCATAAATACAATATTATTGGAATATTTGTTTAATAATACTGCTTCAATAATAATATTATGTATTAAAGTATGTGTTTTTGATTATTATTATTTAAAACATTATAGGATGCTGCAAAAATGCAATGGTGCCAGTCCTAATGTTATTTTTTTTAGCGCCAGTACACGAAGGTTAATATAAGCTATACACTGTTTACATAATTATATTTTGCCAAAAATTGAATAAACAAATTTATTTTTTCCATTAGGAAATGTCTCAAATTACCATGAAATAATCATCTGCATTTAGAAACCCCAAGGATCAAACATTTGCCCTCTCTTTGGAAGCATCATCTGGAGGGAGAGACATTTTATTTATACAGGGTGGGACCGAAACAATTAGACTATTAGTAACTTGAAAATTAACACTTTAGTTGAAAAGTAAATATTCACTAACTAAATAAAAGAAAATTACATACTAAACTTTTTCCCTTTTTGAAGATAACGTCACTCAGGTGAGTTCCACCAGACGTCAGACAAACCTCAGCACGTTGTCCATCAACGTTCTTCAGCATAGCTTGAATAATTGTTTACGACCCCCCGTGTATAAATAAAATGTCCCTCCCTCCAGAAATTCTAAAAGCCAGACGAGATATAAATTTTGAGCGCTTTAGATGTTTCCTGGTAATATAATAATAATAATAATAATAATAATAATAATATATAATCTAGTAGGTAGTTATAAGATGTGTTAAGTTAAGTCATTAATCATGACTTATGAGTTATGACCTAGATTTATCAAATATAAAAATTTACTCAAAACAATATTTCTACGTTAAAAATTTACTGTGGCCTGTTAGTTTACGAGTAGGCATATTTAATTATTAAAGTTGAGCTCAAAATCTAATTTTATTTGTGTTCTAGCAATATAAATTATCTGAACAAGAAATAATTTAAGCTAATTTTCTTTAATAGATCAATGCACAAACATAAATATGAATTGTTATTTAATATAGCTATACACTATATATAATTATATTAACTAGACAAAAATAAGTATTGGGAAATTATTTGCTATTAATAGACCTAATATTTTAAAATCTATATATTATGGACGACCTCGGTGGTCTTTGAGCAAAGTGCTCACCACAAAACCCTAATTTCGGGGGGTCAGACTCAGCTGAGGTGTATGAATTTTCCTTGACTGATAAAAATATGTAGCACAACTTCCTTCGGGGGAGAAGTAAAGCCGTTGGTCCCATGCCGATTGTGGCATGTAAAATAAACCGAGATGGTGAGTGAAAATACTTTTTCCGGTAAAATTGGTAGGCCCTTTTTTCTTCATAGAAATTCTCGTGTGCTGATATAATCATTCTGGTTATCAAGTGTAGTTTAAATATTTCAAATAAATAAATAATAAACCCAAAATATTAACTAGCGTACTATATTTAAACATTTAAGTTTGAAATTTTCAAGATATAATTGATAATTTTGAAAAAGCAAATTTTTAGCGTTTTGAAAAAAATAACTAAGAAGAACTGAAACGGCTACAGAAACCTAACTTGAAATTGAATTTTCGATTATTCTCACACTAGTAATTCTGTGAACAGTAGGCCTCGCTTCCTCCATATTCTGATTGTTACTACGATCTTTACATTTCTCTTTGGGTCCCAAGTTAAAATATTTCCAACAATTTCTCCTTGGATTTGAAGTTGGTGTTTTCCCTTGGTGATCAAGTTAGTCAGAAGACACATTAATACTATATTATTTAATAGTGGATTATATTCTATATTAACAGAAAAGAATCAGTGCTCAAGTGTTAATACTTAGTCTCGTAATATGAATCAAAACGTTTAAAAAATATTTCCTAATTACTCGATTAGATGCTTAGAAATTTAAATTCAAATCACTTGTGATGAGCTAATAAGCTGAAAACCTACTAAACGATCGCCAAATTGAACGTTAGACGCGGATATATTTTAGTTCACCACATGCCTTTGGGCACATTATGTTTATTTTTGATTGCATATTTTAATTAATGGATTTAAGAATCACATACATACATTAATTGTGTTCAGCTTATATTTAGATTGTAGCCATAACAGTAAGCTTGATTCAAGGTAATGTCAACTTGGGTGTTAAAAATCTATATATTCAACAATAAGTTGTGGGGGGAGGGCTACAATAGGTATCTAATCATTGTTTATTTAAAAGTGTGTTTAATATTAAAACTTGTAATAAGTTAAAATACAACCCATAATGGCTGGCAAGAAATGAGCTTTTATTTAAAGTCTTGGCAGCATTTGCTGATAGCAGCGCTTAAGCTAACCAATATAAGGCGTTCAAACTTTAGGTAAAGAATAAATATATTGTAATGTTGGTTAACTTGTAATAAATAAAATATGTCGTAAATTCCATACTTATCTAATACTGAACAAAATGTGATGAACAAATAAATCACCCAACACATAAAACTTACAAAAGTGAATATAAGTATGAACTATGGTATGTAAGATGATAAATATAGTAAACTTAATTTTTGAAACATTATGATTTTGGTAAAGGTATTAAAAGTTAGTTGGTCCTCTACACCAAGATTACGATTTTTTTTATGAAGTAATTTTGGCATGTGTAAGTGTAAAACTGTAAATATAAAAATACAATATTTTAATTTCGCTTCAATGATCTTTAAATAAACATACAATATAAGGCCTGGCTTGTCCAAAGATGTTTTTAACCTTGACCATTTTTTGAGCTAGTATAGTTTCTAAGAATCATACTCTTAAAGTGTCTACAGTAGCCCTATGGCTTCTTTGGTGCTGACTCACAGCTGACAGCTTTGAATGAAAAGTTACCAGACCAAAGTATGTACCCTTAAGCCGAAACATATCTGTAAAACGTGTGTTTAGCAACTGTCACTTCTGACGGTCAGAATTTAGGTATATACCTAAATGTTGACTGTCAGAAGTCAGCTGTGATCTGTCATTCATCACCAAAGAAGCCGTGGGGCTACTGTATAAATAAAGTTCCTTCGTGAATTCCATATGCTCATCACAAACTCCTTTCCAATAATCACATGACATTGTCTCACCAACAAATATAATGTTTCGCCAAACATATAATCTTCTTTAATGCTATATTATACCAATAGTTGTCATATTAATATTTCAATATTTTTGTGTATTTATTGTGATTAATACTGCTCAATAGCAGTGTTTTGAGTAATAGCCTACAACCAAAAACACTTAAGTATAAGTTCCTCGTAATGGCTTTTGAACTTTGAAAATATAATGTACCTATATCAGGACCTAGACTTTAGGTCATGTAGCCTTAAACATCAAGCTCTTGATAGACTAAATTTCTGGTGATGGAGAGGTCATGGTTTGAATCCAAGTCAATTATGTTTATGATAATTATGGATTGATAGATTGATGATTTGATGGATGAGTGGATGGATGCATTGATTGGTGGATTGATTTAGTATTGATGATTTTGATGGATTTATTTGGGCAAAGTTAAGGCCAGCGCCTTTTCTTACACTTTACTCTTTTTGCACTGTGGACACGCCATTTATCACTGGGACTTCCGCATCTGCTGTCCACATTAATGCGGGTGAATTTCCTTGAATCTAATTCCTACTCCATTATAAGATTTAATCTATTAAATAGTCCTGTTTTACTTGTGAACTGTGTGAACTAAAAAATAAGTATAATCTCCAATAAAACTGCCAAGACATCAAAACAATTTTTAAAAATTTGTTCAAGTAGAACCTACTAATTTAAGTGCAAAACAAATAAATATGATTTATTTGATTTGATTATTTGATTTCATTTCATAACAAAACCATATAAAAAACTAATTTTACATCTACAGTCGCTTAAAACATTGTAAAACTAGCTTGAATCAAAATTATAGCATGCCGGCTCTTTCTAGAGTGCCACAAATTTATTTTTTTAATTAACTATCAAATACAGTGCTGAAGTAATATTGTTTTTATATAGACCTATTGGTGACCTGGCGGTCTAGGGGTAAGGTGTCAGACTTCTGAGCTGGCGGCCGGGGTTCAATCCCAGGTCCCGGCACAGATTTATCTGATTACCAAACCCTTCCTTCACCTCTGACAAGACATCGTGTGAATGTGAGGAATGCCAGGCCTCCACCGTGGTTCGGATTCCACGTTAAACTGTAGGTCCTCCATTTCATCTCACAATCACCCTACCATTACACATTAGCGTAAGTGCGTGTAACCCGATCGGGTAGTAAGACGCGGTGCTAATAATAATAATAATAATATATAGACCTATTGATTATTAGTTAATATTTCAACTTAAGCTACTCCACAAAAAATATTCATCACTTTATTAACCTAATTTTAAACTTTTGTAACTAATATTATTCGTATTTTCTCCAAAATGGAGCAGGCAGACGACATTAACTATCCAAAGGGCAGAGCGTGCGCATTAATACAGTTAAATGATGAAGTACAACAAACCAATCTCTGTGCCATAAACTCTCATTCAATTATTTGAAATCTATTATAGACCTTGTAATAATTTCGGTTCTTCTCTTAATAATGGTGATTATATTCAACTTTACTATGCATTTAATTGTACTAATTAAGCTTCTCTAATTTCAGCAGCTAATGTTTTAAAGAAGACTACGATGAGTTCTACAGGGAATATTTGATTTGTAGGTCATATCATGATTTATATCCTGCTACCCTCTGCAGTATGGAGAACCGTTAGTCGAATACCTGCGACCACCCACGCAATACAAACCATCATTTTACGGGTAAGCTGGTTTATAAGTTTTGTTTGTAATATTCCTATAAAGAAACTTTACTGAAACTAATTTTGTTTTATAATAGAATTAAAGTCGGCCTCGGTGGTTTTGGGGTAAAGTGCTCACCTCGGGGCCTGATATTTGTGGGTTCAAACCCAGCCAGAGTCAAACAGATTTTTCTTGGGCGATATAAATGTGAAGTACAACTTCCTTAGGGAGGGAATTAAAACCCCTCAGTCTCATTTCAATTGTGGCATATTAACTTTGGACGGTACGTGTGAAAATACCTTTCCTGGCAAAATTGGTGCCATTTTGCTCTCACTCCTTGACATTATCATCTGCTGATATAAACAGTCGGTTCAAAAAGAGCATGTTTTTTTATTTATGCAATAGATTTTCCACTACTGGCTTCATATACCTTATACTAATTTATCTTAAAACTGGGACAGGCACAACATCCAGTCCCCAGCCATTAACTTATCAATCAACAGAATTAAATCTATATTTCAACACTAATACATATTCGGCCATGGTGGGAATCAAACCCGGGACCCTTATCTCAGTAAACAGACACACTACCGACTTATCTAAGGTGTCAGATTTATGTATACTTATATATAAAATTAAATATTCAATCCTTAATTCCTTTTACTGTTAACAAGCAGGCCCTAAACATTATAATTAGCTATATCTGGTCAAACCCCCTATTTTACAAATCCAAATCTCCATTTTACCTATAAATCTAAAATTCAAAATCAAATCTTAGAAAATGTGGTGAAATAAGACGTTCACTTTAACTTTAATCTTCTACGTTAATTCTTAAGCTGTATTAGAAAATATTTTTGCTAACTAGTTTTTTTTTGTACCACTTTGTAAAAATATTAGGGCCACGTTAAAAAAAAATTCTAAAACTCCATTTGAATATTTGAGTACCTATCCACCCATTTTAATATTACTATTATGGGTCTGTTGATTCTTATTTTGTACAGGATTACAGTACAGCCAACAAACCGAAAACCTCGATATCGCCTGCGGTGATAGCAAAGCCGTGCAGTTCCACACCTCTCAAACACGAAGTCACTCTTCTGGAAAGTCCTGTAGCTCTGCCACTAGTTCCTCCCCCTCCGTCGGTCAAGAAACGTAAGACGGCCGTCGAACCACAAGATAAACAATGGCAGCCAATAACCTTAGACTTATCAAACATCGTGAAACACTATCTTATGCTGTCCAAGATAAGACTAACAAGTGAGTTAATGTGTTTGCTATAGCTAGGATTAGAACCTTCAAAACTGAATCCTCAGACCCAAGAGGATATTCAAGATTCTAACGATATTTAAAAAAAACTCAAACCTTGAATTGGAATTGGTTTTAGAGACGTTTGTTCTTATTGGTGGCTTACCGGATCGTTATAAGACAAGCTTAACAAGACCCCCAAAGCATTTATTTATCATTTCACTTAATGTAAAAACGTTTAGATGATTGCATTACCTTTAAGAAGAGTTGGGTAGAACTCGAATCTCGAATCTGAATCTTCAATTTACCTTCAATTCAGATTCTGAAACTTGGAAAAAATTATGAGCTTAAGAGGACATATAAAATATAATAATATAATATAAAATACCATTACTAGGCCTAACTAAAATGTCAACAAATTTTCCTATAATCCATTCATTATAACACTCATAGGCCTACATCATTTAGATGTTAAATTACCGGACTTGAGCCTGGTTGTTGAACTTGCCCAATAATTATGTTGGGTCTTAACCACCATTAAGCAGTAAGCTTTTGATCAAATTTCCCTTGAAATATTGGGGAGGGGGGGGGGGGGGTGTAACTAAGAATTTGATACTCGAATCCAATTTCTTTTTTTTTGTAATTCTTAAATATCCTTAAGGATTTAAGGTGTCCAGGATCCTATCCCTAATTATAAGTTTATAATAAACTTGGATTGATAAAATGTTTACGTAGTCAGAAACACCAAACAAATAACGCTGCTACCCCGACTTATGATAGTTGTAAAATCATTCAAAACTAGCTCCAATTGCTCATTTGATTTTCCATTCATTCAGAAAAATGTGGCTTTGTTCCGTTTGTCAAATCTCATTTATTTCTTTATCTCATATAAATCAAGCCATCCAATATTTTAGCATAAAACATGATGTAAAAAAATAAACCTTCCCATACCTTATTTAAATGTTTGTAATTATAGTAAAACAACAAAATGGCAGACATAAAAAACATTATGCTCCAGAAATATTTAAAAAAATATTCTCTGATTATGAGTATATAACAGATATATAAATCTTAAGTGTTTTCTATTATTATATTATATTTATATTTCCTCTAATGTTAATCTAACAACCAAAAAATTATTGAGTGCTAATTGGACAATTTGTTTTCAGCGCTTGTCGTCATCACCTCAATGGCAGGATACGCCATGGCCCCCTCTCCATTCAACTGGTTGACGTTTGTCTTCTGTACCGGTGGCACAGGCCTCATGTCTTGCTCGGCCAACTCCATCAACCAGTTCTTTGAAGTGCCTTTCGACTCCCAGATGTCTCGGACCAAGAACCGAGTTCTTGTTAAAGGTTTGCTGAGGTAATGTTCAAATTAGTGACGTTTATTCTGGAGACATCTGGAAGTACAGTCCTATTTTCACGAGAATGCCCTTATCTGACAGCTCGAAATGTCACTAGATCGACTTTCATGTATTCCAGGTTGTGCAATGACATGGAAAAAAGGTAAAAGTCAGGGAATTTACTTGGTCAGGTAAACGTTGGGGAATTCGATCAAATTTCTTGAATTTTTACATTTTTACTAATAAAAAATATGCAACTTTTATTCAAAATAGTTAACACAACATTTTTCTTCTAGTTAATAAATACACTTAGTTAATATCTTTTACCACAGTTGTCCCCGTTGAGCGTACTAATCTCAACCGATAAACATATAATTTTTTTTATTTCTTTTTATCCCTGTACTGCACATTTTTAACCAAAGTTTTGTCATATCATGTGAATACGTGTGAATTTAATTACATTACTTATGATCAAACTGAAATTTAAATAGGATTGCACTACCCAATAGTCCATGGTTTTAAGTTGACCTCTTTTTAATAACCGCATGTGGTGATGTAATTTCAGAATTGTTGAATATCTGTCACTAGCGTAGTGGCATTAGACGACAAACCTCTTAAACGAAGAGAAAAAGTTGTCATTAAATTCCGGGACAGCCTTAACAGATATTCAACAACTGTTGTTATCACCAGGGTAAGAATTTTAAACTTTATGTTTTACTGGAGAATTTTCTTTTCTTTTTTTAACAGAAATTAGTTTTGATATATAAAATGCAAAAAATACTACTTTTAACTCACGTTTCCTACACTCCCACCTTAAGTTTCCACTGCTCTATACACCTTTAGACCAACTCCAATTTGTTTTGTTTAGTCATCCTAGTAACAGCTTCTTTTGTAATTTGATTGTTTAGTCCGTTACATGCTGTAACGTTTGCTGCGGCTTGCGGCGTTACAGGGTTGTCCACACTCTACCTCGGAGTGAATGGTTTGGCCACTAGTTTGGCCGCCACTAACCTAGTACTATACACAATGGTTTACACGCCCATGAAGAGAATCAGCATCCTCAATACTTGGGTCGGCTCCGTGGGTGAGTTCTGATTTCCGACAATTCACTCGTAGTCGCTCGATGTAAGCTTGTATTGGAATAAAAGATTGTGTCCAGTTATTCTAGCTTATGGCCTTAAAGAATGTATTTATTTTTAATGTACACATACACCTACCAACCCATTGTGTGTTCGTGTTGTTGCTGTATTTGTCATTTGATGCTTCTGGAATAATTTTATACTTTTCATGAGCCGGCGGGCCGCGTGTTGATGACCCCTACCTTAGATCATTCAACCACATAAGTGGGTTTCTCTTAAATTATTCAATATATTTTTATTCAAAGGCAGCCATTACCTCTCTGCTCAATGACAGCATTGTAAAGCTTAAACGTTTTTTTCATTGTAGATTCCTATTTGAGTTAATTATCTTTAATAGAAGAGGTAGGTCATGTAAGACGTGGCCAAATGTTGTAGACGAATGTGTGAAACAGAGAAACATTAAGAGTTTTAAGAATAAAAGAGCACGTATGACTCGGTATATGGATGATGTTGAAGCGAAGGGAGTATTCAAGGATAGGTAAGTGTGGAGGAAATTAGTGAGGATGGATTACTTACAGAGTTGTTTTTTGAAATACATTCACAGTTTCTTGCCTACCCAGTAAGGGAGCAGCGTGACTAGGTATGTATGTAATTACAGTAGCCTCATGGCTTCTTTGGTGCTGACTGACAGCTCGCAGCTGACTTCTAACAGTCAATGTTTAGATATATACCTAAATTTTGACTGTCAGAAGTGACAGCTGCTAAACGCATGCTTTTGCAGATCATTTGGTTCGGCGTACGGATACATAATTTGGTCTGGTAACTAAGCCGTCAGCTGTGAGCTGTCAGTCAGCACCAAAGAAGCCACGGGGCTATTTTAGATACTCTTTTATATGTCTCTATCTTTCCTGTACTTGCTTCCAAATATAACTAAATATGTTTTAAATGTTATATTAAGAGTTCTAAGCGATACTGTTTCTCAAGACTCGCAAGGCATCCTCGAAGGCCTCTAATATTATAACCATCCTACACAGTGGGAGCCATTCCTCCTATGATTGGCTGGGCGGGCTGTGACGGCACCCTGGGAGCCGGGGCTTGGGTCATGGCGGGGATACTGTACGCCTGGCAGTTCCCTCACTTCAACGCCCTCTCTTGGAACCTTCGGCCAGACTACTCGCGAGCAGGCTATCGGATGATGGCTGTCACAAATCCTGGTAAAAGAGTTTCACATTCCTTTTCCCGCATCCCCGGTGTAACACACAACTGGTCTCTTAGAGACATTTTTCCTCGTATTTTAATTTCTAAGACCATTTAGCGTTGCGCCTAAACAAACACATGAGTTTTGTTACGATAGAATTTCTGGATACTTTATTCTTTGGGGCCATGTTTATCTCAGATTTTGTAACTAATGCTACAAAACACAGCTAATAGGCATCAACAGTTGAAAGAGTTATATACCTGAACGAGTATAAAGATTTCCAGGAGATATTATTATAAACATTGTTTGTTAGCGTTAGACCATTTTGTCAATTTCGTAAATCAGCACTTGGCTATTGTGAGAACTATTATTCTTTGCAAGTGAACACAAGTTAGTGTAACCTAGTGACAATATATTGAAATAAGTTTTGGAAGCAATTTTGAATGCTTCAGAAAAAGGACACTAGATTTTCACAGCTAGTTTTAAATGTAAATATTTTGGATATTTTATTGTGTAATTAGTGCGCTTTGGTTTCACAGACCATTAATTTTTAATCCTTCATTCGTATGTTATGCCGTTCTAATTTATTCTCTTGGGTTTATTTAAATTTCTAACAAGCTTATCTTATCTCCGAGGCAAGGTTTGGTTTATGGAGATTTCAAACGTTTTTTTGAAAGTGCGAGAACTCGTGGCCTGTAAAGAGAGAGGATCCATGTTGTTCTGGTGAAGGAAAAAAACGTGAAGTGGGTTTTCACTCCGCTAAAACTGGAAATTTAAAGGGTAATATTAACCCATCGACGAGTCGGACATACCACGCTGGAAAGTCCCAGGTTCAATTTCCAGTCTCGGCAATTTGATTTGTCACATTTTAACTAAGATTTCGAGATATCATAAAATTAATAACCAGGTATATGTTATCGTCAATTTTTCGGCAAAGCATACGATTCCAAGATTTTCAACTTTTACATCTCATTTCATCAGCTGCATCTTACATCTTCAAACGTATTAAACATGGTTTTTAAGTATAAAACAACATTACTTCTCGGTGTGGTTATAAACTTTAACGAAATTAAGACTTTTATGTATTTGTACTATACTCTTTAAATTGTTAAACTAACAATAAGGGAAAAGACATTCCATTATTTTTTGAAATTATTTTTTCAACTTTAATCCAAAATGTTTAAAGAAGACTACTGCAGGGGTGAAAAAGTTCTAAGTGCCAGGAGGCTATAAAAATGTATTCTTTACATTCTGAAACTTGTAAAATTTAGTATTATATTCGCGGAGTACTCCTAGGGAGGATGTTTGGTTTTAATTTTTGTTGTTGTATTGTTGATACTTTTGTGGGTGACTATCATCATCATCCATGCAACACTAGATGTTAGGTAATAATGTAATGCAAGATGGTGTTGACCTTGCCTGGTCATGAACTCCCAGCATTCTAAGGAGGTTTCCAGAGGTAATACCAATATCTATGGAGCTACCCAGTGGTCCCGAGACCATAATAGTTTTGTGCTCACATTTTTTTTTTTTTTTTTAAGTCTGGCATCCAATATAATATTATTTCAGTGAATGTACGTGCATAGTCTAAATTTATGTTTACCTTGTTCATCCTATTTGAGCTTTATTACACATTATATATATTTATTACATATATTTCCCCACAAACCTTTTTACCACAGCGGGAATTTGCTGGTTGTATATACAATTGTTCAATCCTCGGTCCCGGCACATATTTATCTGATTACAAAACCCTTCCTTCACCTCTGACAAGACGTGTATTAATCACAACTTGTGAATGTGTAGAATGCCAGGCCTCCATCGTGGTTCGGATTTCGGATTCCACGTTAAACTGTAGGTCCTCCATTTCATCTCACAATCACCCTAACATTACACATTAGCGTAAGTGCGTATAACCCTAATGGGTAGTAAGACGCAGTGCAAAATAAAATAAAATTTATTAAAAGCGTTTAATGCTTCGACAGTGTAGCTGTCCTCAAAGTTAAGTTCACTTTTTTTCTCTTTCTTTTAGCACCACATCTTATTACCCATTCGGGATATACCCTTATCTAATAATTATATTAATAGTTTTAGGGATGAACAAGGGAATATTTAGAGGAAGTGTACCCGTATTTGTGTGGAGGGATAGTGGAAAACCATTTTGGTGAAACCACCCTCATTATACCCGACTGAGACTCAAACCTTGATCTCCCCATAGTTAGCAATCCGGTTCACTGCGAGAGTAGCTCCTTAGATTGTGCGGCCATTGGAGTGGGTTTCCGGGTTATTGATTGGTTTAGGTGTTGTGCTATAAAAGCATTTAAATATTGAACTGTGTGTAAATATGAGTTAGTGCCTGTACTTTTATTTGTTCTTTATGTTTCTACACTTCCGGAATATTGATTTAAATACATATTAGGGGTGTGCGAAGTCCACTTTCGAACTAGAATTGAATATATTATGAAATATTCCCGAAGTCGAATGAAGCTTGAATATTTTTTTGTTGGTTTTTTTACACTATAAAAATATATTATATTGTGGTTTACTAAACTTTATTATTGAAATTACTTAGAAATGGTTTTATTGTAGAAGCTGACATTTGTTTCGGAGTTTCGAAGCCGAGCTGAAGCTTCGCACACCCTTATTACATATTAAAAATGTAACTAAATGTGATGATCTATGTTATTAAAGATCTGTGCCGCCGGACAGCTTTGCGTTATACGGGAGGATTGTTGGCGATATCCCTGCTCTCCCCTGCCCTGGATGTCACAACGTGGTACTTTGCCGCAGAGTCACTTCCACTTAACGCGTACTTTCTGTACTTAGGTGGGTACTGTCACATAACATCTTGTTTCAGGTCTAAATTGAAACCTTGTTGAGTCATCGTCCTTTAATTATTACGATATTAAGAGAATAACCGGCCCCGAGATGTGATGGTTAATGCACTTGGCTAAGGACCTAAGGGTTCCCGGCTGGTACCTTGGTTATTTTCCCCTTGAGGAGAATCACCCCATTTGTCAACAGAGTTTGGTTAATCTCGAATAACTCATACCGAGTAAAACATTAATCTGCTCACTTTTATCTGCTTTTATTTTCAACTTAAAATTTGTGAGAATTTTAATAAAAAGCGCTATCTTCCACTATTGCACTGTTATTGTTGTTTCCAGCTTGGCAGTTCTACCGCAACTCCGACAGCCAGAGCTCGCGGAAGCTGTTCCGCTTCTCTTTGATACATTTACCAGCCCTCATGTTCCTTCTGTTGATCAGCAAGAAACATTGGGCGTCGTATGAGAAGAGAGTTACGACGGCAACACACACAGACAGGGCAGCGAAACAGTCTTGACAAGTTGAGACGTGTAGAAATGCCCATTCGAGTGTTGGCGTGTCACTGTTCGAAACCGAGTTCTAAAGATGGTGAATAATTCATAAACTCTTTCCAGCCTGTGGCTTTGCCTCAAGCTTCCGCTATCCTTCCCCCGTTAGTCTCCTCTGACTTGCACACTTGGTTATCTGCTCTTCCCTTCTCTTTCTTGGCTTCCTTTGCAGTCTTTTTCCTACATACTTCAAACCTCGAAAATTTAAATACCATGGCTGTTCGNGGGGGGGGGGGGGGGGGGGGGGGGGGGGGGGGGGGTGGTAATTGTATATACCCTGTGAAGGAATAAACCAGGAGATGTCTTATTGCATGAGATGTGTTTTTACTGCAAATGAAGCTATGAAGAAGACACGTAAACGCTAACAACTCTACAAGATAGTATTATTTATTTTTTTAAATTGTATATTTCTCTAAAAGGCATACCATCATTTTAACTGTTTTACAGTCGCTGTTTAGTCAAATATAGCATCTTAATGTTTTAAATGTTGACTTTGTAGATTTGTAAATATTGTACAGAAACTGTTGTATTTAAATAATAAATGTAATTTTTTTATGTATTATAGAAGGTGCGGGAAATTCCGATAGAAAATTGAACACATTTAACACTTTATACATCAATGGCACTGAACACATAGGTAATTGTTGCCGCTTAAAATAATTCTGATTATTACTGCCCGAACGCTCTACATGAGGTTCGTTCTTTAATTTAGAGTGATTGATCCATGCTCATCAATTTATTTATTTTTCTTTTAAGAGGCAACCCTTCTTTGTTCAGAGGTACCATTTGTAATGTATGAAATATATTCCTATTTTTATTATGAAAGTCATTATGTTTCGTCATAAAGGTTTTCATCGCAACGTCCCGTGTCTTCTAGGATGTGTAAAATAAATATGAGAGTTATCAATGTGCTGTTGTATAAATAATTATTTCACCACCCTCTTAGGGGGGCGTATGGTCAAAACACGTTACTCTCGCAGTAGGCTAGACTTTCGATGACGAGGAGCTCAAGATTCGAATCTCTGTTGAGTGTATTGAAGCTGTTTTTCCCTAAATGGTTTTCCACTCTACCTCCATGCAATTGTGGGTACACTTTCTATATATAAAACTTTCCTCACACCTACAAAATCATAAGTGTAATTAGTACAAGCGTTTAAACCAAACAGGTAATTTCACATCTTGATAAAAAGCTGTAACAAAATATTTTTACATATTTTTAACAATGAGATGTCCTAGTGGCTAAATAATAGAAATTGATAAAAATAAACAAAAGGGAAAACTAAACTAATAATGGTAAATTGAATTAAGAAAGCCCAACTATGGGAAAAGGAAAAATGTGTGGTGACATCAGCTTCCTTTTAGCTTCTATAGTAGAAATAAGCACACATTTAAACACAAATTGAGTAATATTTCAGCATTGTTGCCTTTATTAAACAAAAAGAGACGAGGGAATATGCTTTACACAAACACTAAATTACTCCTTTTTAATAAAAAAAATAAACGATCAGGAATGCTGTGCTAACTCTTTTAGGAGTACACTTTTGGTAGCTTTCTAAGAATCTCGGCTTGAATTAAATAATTTTGAGCTTACACAATCCCTAGTCATTCCCTTTAGAAAGTATTTGTGAGCATTTTGTGTTCCTATTTTCTACAGGCGTGCTAAGTCTACTTTTTCAATTCGAAGCGATCTCGAATCGAATGAAATAATCTCAAAACCGAATTGAATTTCGAATATTTTTTGTTGGTTGTTTTACGCTTTGAAAAAATATTATATTTTTGTTAAATAAATTAATTTATGCACTAAAATTACTTAGAAAATGTTTTATTGTACAATTATTTTCTGTAATATTTCATGTAATCTGACAATTCAAGCTATTATCACAACATGCAATTTATTTACTTCAGATTTTTTCCCATATCAATAATAATTTATAATATACAAAACAATTCAGAATGGCAATAATCGAACATAAATTGAGAATTTTAGCTGTGAATATTCTTATTGGCAAAGCTTTGAAGCCAGAATTTTTTTCGAAGCAAAGTCGAAGCTAATGTTTGTTCCGAAGCGAAGTTTTGAAGCTTCACACTCCTCTACTATTAAGGAGTGTTACAGTTTAAATTGATGAGTTTTCTTTCACCAATCAACAGATGGTACCGTTCTATTTGTTCACACCTCTTTCATCGAGAACAAATTTCCATTTCTTGTTGTATCCTTCTTCACAACTGAAAATAAAATATTTCATTATCAATATAAGTAAATTATCAATTGTCCGCTACACTTATTAGACATCTGCTCGATTAATGTCGCTAAGACTCCATTGGTGGGCAGATGGTCCAGGGCAGGCGGGTCAAACTCTTGTTTGTTAAAAACGGCCACGTTGAAAATTGTAACTACTAGGGGAGCGCATTTTAAAATATATTATAATATTTTGAAGAAATACAATATTGTAATGTAAGTGATAGTGAAGGACGCCAACTTGGAAGGATAGTTAGGTTAAGTCTTTATAGGAACAATCACACTTCTCTCTTCATTTCTTCTTACTCATCGAACACTTCATTTCATTCAAGCATATAGTTCCATATAAAATATTTCTTTGTGGGTGACCTGGTGGTCTAGGGGTAAGGTGTCAGACTTCTGTGCTGGTGGCCGGGGTTAAATCCTCGGTCCCGGCACAGATTTATCTGATTACCAAACC
>CABFVX010004660.1:18120-61967 GCA_902151425.1 Timema shepardi | reverse complement strand
TATATATTATAACCACCAGATGTAAAATAAATATTACTGCGATGTTAATTTATTATCAACATACATCTGGATATTAGCCAATGTATTTACTACTGGTGGTTCAAGACTTTGAATTTTAGGATCTCGGCATTGGTGTGTACAGTTTTTGTTTCATAATTTCAAGAGACCGCATGCAATGACGTGCCCAGAAATTTAATGTGTAGACTTAGGGGCAATAGTGGCGTCAATATTAACAGTGAAAAAACATTAGCACGTCTCTGACAATACGATATATCTATAGCTAGAGCTAAGAAGTTCATATTGTATCCCAGATTCTCTGGTTCACATTGCTGAAGCTCTTAGTGAGCTTCCATGGGTCGTCTTTTGCTCTATGTGATCAGTTCATTTTACTCTTCGGAGATATCTTGAAGCTGAGACAGTGTAGTTCGTAATTATTTGCAGCTATAGGGAACTGATCATACACCAAGAAATACATACTAACCAACTAAAAATTAATTAAAGTCCTCTATTTGTAGGACTATGATTTAAAAGAGGGTCTAATATTTTTGGATTAATAAAATCATATTTGATAAAAAGGTTTAATATACTTCTTGACATGAAAAATCAGTCGTGCTTACATTGTATATTATGTATTACGCTAGCTACGAGAACCGTTAACCATAATTGAGCAGTTGATTTCAAAAGCCGGACAAGTCTAAATTTCTAATTTTTCAGGAAAAAAATAAAAACTGTTCGGCACAGTTTTAGTATATCAGATTAATGTAATTTCGTTTACATAATGACCCCCAACCCTTCTGTTTTCATTTGTATATATTAACAGTATTATTATATATTAAAATAATTTTATTATTTTGCAATAAATTTAAAAAAATAAAAACTGATGGATAATTCTGGTTTTAGCAGAAAAAGTATGGACTTGTGTATTTTTCTGTAAAAATGGGTAATTTATTTCAAACTGATAAAAAAACATGGAATATGACACAAACATACAGGTTCTGTCAATGTTACAGTTAGTCACAGTCACTTCTGTTGTCGTCACTTTCTAGATAAATGTTATTTAAGTCTCTTTCGTCGGATATGTTTGTGTTATCACCAAGAATGTTATTGTAGAACACTCGATTAACTGATGAACTTAAGTACGCCAAAAGGCTCCTCATTTCCTTTTGTTTAGCTGGTGCTATTCAATATTTCCCAAGTAAAGTTGAGGGAGGACTAGTTCTCTTGGGAGAGGTGTCTTATTCCTAACGATACTCGTACTCCATGGACCATAATAGGAAGTTCTTGTTCTTACAATGCTGTTTCCTTCATTTATTTGTAACATCCTGATTGCCTTGAGTTGTAGTGGAGGTTTTGGTGATTTCAATAAGAGGGGTTCAATACCTGTCCTAATATCTTTAATATCAGAAAAGTTCATCTTTCTTAGGGTGAAAGGTACACACCTGATACAGCTGACAACAAAATGGCTTGTCTACTCTAGCGCTACGTGGGAGACTTTCCAGAAACAGCTGTACTAGTGCAGTTTTTGCTGGAAGTAAGTTGGACTAGTCCAGTTTTATGCAGAAATATCATATTTTCACAGTTAATTTGCTAAGAGACTTGTCCAATTTTATCAGAATATTATCCACCCAGATGTACAGTACCTTTACATATAAGGAATACATTGATGCCATCATCTCAATTCATCATTTTTTGGACTTGTCCGGTTTTTGCAATCAACCCCTCAATTATTATGAATGATAAACTAAGAAATAGCCTAACATCTTTGAATGAATGCTATAATGGTCGCTATGACGACGACTCACCTATTTTCTAACTATCTAGTACATGACTAAACAAGTAGGCTGATATTTTTAAATGAGTATTATCACAGCTGTAATAAAAATGGCTTACCGTGTGCCTATCAAGAGAAAGCCACACATAATAATACTGAGGCATTTAGTCAAGTAATAATATGTATCTTGTCACTCGAAGTTATATACATGACTTGTTAAGGGATGATAAAAAGCTCTAAATTGAATTAATAAAATGTACAACTTGGAGTCACAAGGTGGACGAGTTAAAACAAAATTAGCTTTGGAACATAACATGTGATTTAAAAGCTAAGACATAGATAGATTTCTCTAGAGATATAAATAAGAATGATATATTATAATTTAAACCGTTATCAAGTTGGTAGATGTATCTAGTAAAGTTACATTCAAAATGTATGATCACGCTTTACTTCAGTTGGAAAAACATATTGTCAGATATCAAAAATTAACACGAAATTAAAAATTAAAAATGCGTCAACAACTGGACCATACATAAGTTGCAGACAAGTCTAAAATAAAAGTATACACGTTAAAAATGTTACAAAAATTGTTTAGAGACCTACAATATGGTATGGACCAAACAATGTTTCCTTCAAATATGTTGAGAGGTAAAAGTATAAAATTTATGGTTAACATCTGCCAAGACATACTCTAATGGGGTTATTGAGTGTTGTTACAAATATTTGTAGATATCTAATATATTATGTATTAAACAATGATTTGGTTTAAATGGTTAATGAACTAGATAGTATAAAATTTAAATTTTGAGGTTAATATCTGCCAAACGAGTTAAAAAGTAATTTAGTAATGTGGAAATTATCTAAGTATTATCTGTTTCCTTTCCTTATTCCTTTGTGAAATTTGACACCGGTAAGGATGCTGGAATTACTTCATTCCTACATGTTTCAGTACTTAAAGTAGACCCTACCATATTGATGGAAACTGAAAAACTAAATTAAAGAAAGAAGGATGAATAAGAAATTAAAACTTAAAGTTATACAAGAAGACTTTAAAATAAGCGTTGGATCTATCTAAGTCTTAACTTTTAAATTATAACTACTCCTTACGTTCAACCTCTCTTAGAATATTTTCTATAATGTTATAACATGTGATGCTAACTTATTTATTAGAGTTGTGAGTCACAGTTTGGAAATCTATTGAGCTTCACTTTTTATCAATTTCTCAAACCAGGGTAGCCATACCAATTGTGTTTTTTAAGATTTATGATCCTGACATAAGAAATAGGCGTTTAAAAAATGACATTCTTACAATATTTCCCAAACCCCAAGTTCCCGTTTTTTAAGGCAGTGAAAGTGACATTGCCCGCAGCTTCGCCCACGTTAGTGTCAGTTTAAAAAAAGTAAATTAAATTAATTTAATTTCTCGCACAGAGAAAAAATCATCGCAACGTATTATGTAGGGATTACCATAAGGAAAGCGTTGGAGTTGATAAAAGATGTATCTTTAGAATATTTTTTTTAAAGTAATTTAATTATTTCATTTTTAAATTTAGTCACACAGAATATTTTTACTAATTGGAAGAAACAAAGCAATAAAATTTAATGCACGGCCTCTTTTTAGACGATGTTAGTAGTTTCATTATCAGGTGTGAACAGTTACAAATTGCTGCTAGAACAATCACAGGAATACATACACCACATATAGCAGTCTACGTGAGAAACACATGACGGTGAGTTCAACGCCTGCCACCATCAGCGTTTGTCCTAGCGGTGTGTTGATGATCGTATCATAGAAAATATATATATAGGAAGATGCACGCATTTAAACTGGAATGTCAGATTTGAAGGAATCGGGGATATTCTTGATATCAAGACCTGTTCTCCTCTAGTGCAACCTGTCACGACAGTCGCCTCTATTATAAAGTTTTGCTGACTATTTACCTCTAAGTGGGTCTCATTACACAGTTTAGGTGGGTTCAAATTACGCAGAAAAATAATGGGTGCTTGGATTTTATTATTGAAGAACATGGATGAGTAAGCAGAATGGATTAAGGGAATTAAAAAAATCATCTAAGGTAGGACCCTATGGACATGTAATAAAATTGCGGTATGGCACTTCAAACTGATCTAAATCCAGTCGTTAATTTTATTAGCAGATTAATTCTTGGAAATAGAATATCATGATCCTGGAACCACGAAAGATGCTGTTTTGCAGACGAAGTATATCGGGATGAATAACATTGACTTATTCCTTAATATCCTTGACCACAACGCATATATAGGAGTTATTCAAGGACACCCTGCTTTCGTGCTCTGTGAAGTCTCTTTTGCCAAGTTTAAGCCATATATTGACAAATAATTCTAGTTTCTGTCCTCGCGAAGGCGGATATGCATGCTGGTTGACAGGGAAAGTTTTACAACGTTTGTGAATATGTACGATCCTTTCAGGCAGGTATTGATCTCATTAGCTCTAGTGACTCTCGGAACTACCGGTAGAGTTTGTTTGAAGTCTCCTGATGAAAATGTGATGACGCCTCCTATGAGCACCTGGATGATTCTGAGATATCTCAGAGTTCTGTCTAGAACTTCAATTGAGGTCTTATTCAACAGTGTACTCTTATTTTATGATATAAGATATATTTTTTCAGTAATTTTGATGTGATACTTTGCTTCGATGTGTTGCATAGAGGGATCTGGTCACTAGAAAAATATAAAGGTAATTTAAATGTAATGCAGCCACTCTTAGCGTTTCTAAAAAACTAGCAGCTATAACCGAAGGCCGCATACCCTGTTATATCCCCTCTTGACAAAGTATTGATTATACCTGGTGAGGCCACAGCAAAGGCAACATATCCCTCAAACCTGAGCTTAGTCAAGAATACATTATAATTTTATAAAATAATTTCCTTTAACTCCTGTAGCATCATTAAAGAACACATTTCATAGTGGATATCGAACACTCTGTAACACCTTTATTTATACAGTAAGTTGTAATGTGTTCAATAACGGCTTGTTTATGTTCAAAGTTTGTAGTAGAAATGGTCGTTAGTTTGTCTTCTATATCAAATAGTCCCTAGAGAGTGCTAATTTTCAGGTAAAAGATGACCCAAATTCTTCATGGTTTTGTTCGAGAGAGAACTTATAATTTGGTTGGTTTGGTCTAACCTACATTACAAATATCTTAATTTTAAGTACTAATTGGCAACCTATTGATCTGCTCTGATTCTATATTCATTATCTTAAAACTTGCTTAACCTGTGGGTGAGCCAAAATGCGAGAGGATTTGGCACGTGAAAAATATAAATATGATAGAGAGAACATATTTGAGTGAAGAAGAAGAGCGACTTGAAGCGGCTTTTGCTAAATACTGCCCTAGTGTGACTCTTCCTCTGAGAGTCCCAGGGCTTTGCAAACTAAATGGTAGGGTGGGTTGGTTGCGTCATTCACGGTGCCTATGTTTTAAAATTAAGTTGTACATTTGATGACAAGGATTCATAATCTCAAATAAAAATACAATGTGTTATTTGAGTGTCTGTGGTATACACCCTGCTGATTCCATCACCATTTATTGCTACAGGGGGTTCTTCAACAGAAACACCTTGCTTTAGGCACTGTAAATTCTTATAAAGCAGCCTCATCGTAAGTAAGCTTCTTCTCACAGGGAACTTCAGCGCACAGTTTGAATAAGTCTGATAATGGTTTGCTGCCTGGGTTATTAATGACGTCCGTTGTATTACTTGTTGTAAAATAAACACATTGTACTGTACATTGAGATGGGTAACTAAATGCCTAACACCTTAAATACACGCGCCTGAAATGTTCCCTTTTAATTGGTCAAGCTAATACTAAACTTCCATTGATCTAGGCCTTTATTAGTTTACTTACATACATACTTAATGGATTTAATGACGTTGGATTGCACATTAATGTGAGGATTGAACAATTGTTTATTACCAACGCTCAAGAGAGGATCATCGCTGAGCGCTCTCCCTCATTGGGATGCTATCAAATATATTTGGACTATCCGTCTTTCCCGCAAACCTAGTTTTTTCAAAACGATTTGGATATTTTTTGCTGCAGGTGGGGATATGATCGATTTAAAAGTCCGTGTGGTCCGTGTACCATATGTTTAGTTAAACATGCATGCAGCTCTGGGTCTATGTTTTAATCCGGAACCTCTGAACTCTTCGCCAAATCTATATCATTTTGTCCAATTTATTCTTGAAGTCATAACGGTAGCTGCACGTGTGCCAGTCCTCGATTTTTCCACTCCACAGAATATACATCTTTGGTATTGCCTTTAACGTAACTGCTCATCTCTTTGAAGACATAGATACTTTTTAAATAACTTATAACATTCCGAGAGTAATTCAACATAAAATAAATAAATGGCCCTGTGCATCTCACAGACGCTCTCACTCTTTTGTCTTAACATTAGACATTTACCAAAAACTCGTAAGATTTGTGAAACGAAATAATAGGTATGTACTGTACATTGTTGTAAAAGATTTACATCAAAGATCTTAAATGAAATAATATACCCTGCTACTTATATACTATATGACATTAGGAACTATGAACACTGTTACAGAAAAATTGATAAAAGAGAAACATATCTATCCACCAAAGAGCATCAGAATTAAATTCATGTTCAAAGACATGAATTAAAAATTATATATACTTGCTTACAGCTAATAAACTATTAGTTTTATAAAAATATATTCCAAATAAAATATTTGTATCTTCAATAGTACCACAACTTTACAAGGATAAGTTATTTTGTATCTCAAATAATTGTCGAGAAATTATGCAAATTGTAAAATTTCCCCTTGTCGAGTAACCTCAAAGTAATGTTCATGAGAAAATGAGAATTTCCTTCATATTTATAATAATAAACAATGTATAAATATAAGATTTAATAAAAATCATTGAATCAAATTTCAAGAAAATCGAGTTTTATCTTTTTGCCCTTTAGTAAACTACCCTTAAATTTAGGGTTAAATATCTAATTCTAAAAAGCCCTCTAGGGGAACCTTACGAAAATCCTATATTTAGCACAATTGGAAAATAGTTTCGACTCTAGCCCGAGCTATAGACAGACGGACAGGCAGAAGATGTTGTGAAAACCACTTTTTAGGGGTCATGAAACATTTATCAAAATCTTGAGTTCGAGTTTTTTGACGATCACGATACTTTCTATCCGTGGTGTTGATAGAATGTGAATGTACTTCATTCAATCAATCCAGTAGCTCTCTAGTTGTAAGCGAACATAAAAGTACAGAAACTATCCTTTATAAAAGATCTGTGAATTCACAACAACAAAATCAACTACGTAAAATATGATTTATATTTTATCATTGATTACACGATTTAAGACCAAATCTTTTGAAATTATCAATTATATCTGGTTTAATTAGTTTAATTAATAGCCTAATACCTTCCCCGTAAAAATCTACATACAAACTTAATCGCAATCAGTAAAGCGCATAGAACTTAGGCATCAGAAATACAGACCAAAACTTTGCTTTCTAAGAAGTAGAGATTAGTTCATAAATGAATGAGCACTAATATAACCACATATAAAATTATGGTATAATAGTAACTTTTGGTGCCCGAACCAAAAGCGACGAGAATCGAACAGGTCGTATACAAGACCCGTCAGGATCCGAACCAAGGATGTGTGGTGACATTACTATGTGTGCCGTTTGAGCTTCTTTTAAAAGGAGAAGTATGGCCTAAAATTTAGTTATATAAAATTAGAAAAGCAACAAAAATAAATAACACATATTTATTTTTGTTTTGGAGTGCGATGAATAGTTTTCGATATACTGCGTGCGGTTTGGTAGCTGGTGACGTCATAAGCCATACACACTAGTTGCGCAGTGTCAACGTCTAGTGATGTTTGAATTGCCGTGGATAAGTTTCCTGCGTGTTTTGTTGTGCGATAGTGAAGTGTTGTATTTGTGCTTGCTTCATTTGTTTATTTCCGTGAAAACAGCCATTTTTAATTTTATCGAACAAAGATATTCGTTATAGTATGTCTTAGTAATAATACTTAGCACCGCGTATTACTACCTATTCGGTTTGTACGCTTATGTCTTAGTAAAATTGATAGTAAAATAAATGCCACATTACAAAAAAATAATAACCATACGTTTAGGCCTACTGCCTGACTGGATGTTTTCAATACGTTTTACATTGTTAGTGATTTTACTTATATTTTACTTGTAAGTCGAATATTTTTATGATTTAATTAATTATTGTTGAATTATTTTGCTAAAAGAAGGTATTTTATCTGATTTTCTCTCAGCTATTAAAGTATTTTTTCTAAACAAGCATAGGGACTAAAAAGTGTTGTGTTTTTGGATGAAATTAATTGCAGAAGGAAAAATTCTAAACTAATTTATCATGCCATTAGTTCCCAAATCGGTAAAAATCTCTAGTGCGATGTAAGAAATGGTTGAATAGAGCTAACAGGAAGAATTGGGTGCCCTTTGCATCTAGTGTCGTTTGCTCTAAGCATTTTAGAGAGTTATATTTTAATCAATCCTCTCTTTTAAAAGAAAAACCTGTGCCTCAGTTTAAAACCCATAAAAGAAAATTAAAATCTGAGGTGTGTTCCACGTAGTTTTTGAAATGTCTAGATGCATCGGTGGCTACAAAGCAGACTTCCTCTTACATAACAAAACCAATCGTAAGTTAAATCATCGCTAACACTAGCAAAACATTCGGTTCCAGTCCTACTGCTACATCTACTGATGCTATGGAGCTGAACATAAGTATTGGCAAGGATTTACAGCTAACATTAGAGGTGTCCATTCAGTGTGAACTTGCAAGTGAAATATATATATCAATGAGGAGGGACATATCAGATAATGAGGACGTAAAGTAAAATGACTCATCCTTTAATCTTTCTGAATGTGACAGCAATGATAACAATTAACAAACGGGTAGTGCTGTTTTAGAAGAGGATACTAATAGTTGGTCTTTGTTTCGAGAAATGTTTCTTGTGTTTTGGCAAAATGTACCATTAATATTTAGCTCTTCTAAAATATACCATTGTTAATGTTGGGAGGAATATTATCTGGAGTTGTCTAAAAAGGTCTACGGTTTGTCATAATAACCACATACATGGACGGTAGTCTCAATCCTGATATAAATATTGTCATTTAGGCTCAGTCGCACTCAGTATCAGCGCTGTATTTGAGTTTTGACACGTTTAATCATCACTTCACTATACTATAAAACCACATGGCTGACTCACTCACTGACATTAATGTCTACCCATTTCCAGATGAGATATAAACTTGAAATTTGGAAAACTTATAGCTTCTAGCCTATAACCAACGGGAAAGTTCCAAAAAGTTAAAAACATTAATTTTTAACCACCGAAAAAATGAAAACTGGTGGATAAACTTAATTTTGGTGTAGAACTTTCTCTGGAGGCCTCTTGTGACTAAACATTAAGACCTTTCAAAAATCGGATTGCACCAGAGCTAGTTTTTTTTAGGTAAATTATGAACATTTTCCAAGCATTTATAAATTTTCTATCACATTTATAGGACAGCTAGAATAAGGTAAAAAAAATATATCAACGTTCAAAACAATGCTATAATTAGATTAATTTACACTCATTGCGGTTTTGAGAGCAGAGCCCACAGCAAGCAAAACGACTATACTATCTGAAACGCTTCGTTTGTGATCTCTAAGCTATAATTTAAGTTTAAATTCTATTTAATAATAGAAAAAATTGTCCCACCGGTTGTGAGATTTACGTTTTTCTAGCAGAAGGAACGATTACTGGATTCGCAGCAGAACTGAGAGGTGTGGGTGACAGGAGATGGTCAGAATGATTCACCGGAATTTCGTGCCAAATATGTCACATACGTCATGGACTTGAAATTGAATAAGGTTCTAGATTTGATAATCTTACAAAAAGGTGTAATTGAAGGTGAACTTGAAAAACCAGTGTGCGAGAAAATATTAATGCGAATGGAGGAAAAAAAAGTAAATCTTTCTCTCTTTCTGTTAGACCGACAACAAAGAATTAAAAAACTAGTTAGGATGAGGTTTCCTAACATTGATCACATATTCTATTTATGGTACATGGTAAAATGTTTTACGAAGAAACTTAAAAGCATGTAATGTTTCTCATTTTTATATTTCATATTTTTTTGAACTTAAAATATTTATTTTTATTTGTGGTATAATTTTCTATCCCTCTATTCAGACATTTTGTTTTATTTAATTTAAATAATCTTTATATCATTATATTTGGTAACCACACCACACTAGTGCTGCTTTTATTTTATTGGTACTAGCTTTTGTTATCATCAGCTTTTGGGGACATTCCGATATAACTCATCCTCCTTTGTTCGGACAAGAAGTCCTGATACAAAGGACGATAATTCGTTCACTCTCGGTTGAAACTTCAACTCTTGTGCACGTTGTTCAACGGGACTCCGGGTTTATTAACGTAATCCTGATATAAATCGCACTAAATGTGTATTTAAAAAATAATTAAATAGTTGCGAAGTTAGATATAATAAATAAACTTAAAATAAAAAGTGTTTTATTGAAACAAAATTATATAAGTAGAATCTACGTCTCAGAAGATGGACATCGCAATAGTTAATTAGTAATTATCTCAATAATATGCTAAAATCGCTGGAAATTAGTCGCATACACCATAAATAATAAGAAACATTGGGCGTGTACTCCATAACCAGCTGTGAAGAAACCAAAAAAGCATGTCATGGAAGGCGAGTTTGATAAATAATTTATGGTGGTCATTCGCATCTTGTAATGATGGTTAAGAATTCCTTATAGAAAGTTCATCTCTAGTTTGAAGTCTTAATGCGTAAGTTTGGTGTGTGAAACAGTTGAGAAGATGAACAGCACTGAAGAATAGACGAAAGTGAATAGCGTTCTGTCGGCCAGCGGGCACATGACCTATAGTTTATGATGTCACATGCAGAATCTAATATCCGGGTTGTCGCGCACTGGATTCACTTATCATACTGAAACATTAGAAATATTTCTCTAAATCTTATATCAACTGAAAATGTGTTTTAGGCCAAAATGCTCCTTTAAGAAAGAATATTCAACTATGTGTAAAATATGATGTTTGTATGCATGCATGTATGTAATTTAAAATAAATCACACCCCAATTGTATAGCTTTTATATCACTTGGCAGTAACATCCACTTTTAATAAAAAATAAATAAATTGTTTCATAAGCTGCAAAAAAAACAACTTGAATGTTATCCTATGGTTTAATGTGATAAAAAGTAGATTATGGTTATCACATCAATCACCGTAGCTTGTTTCAGGACTCATATTTTCATATATGAATTTTGTCTCTTCTTTTAAATAAAACGATACAACTTGACAGCAATATCTCTTCTAGAACACACCATAAAGTTAATGGAATTCTTAAATAAACACAACAGCCAGACCATCCTTTAGCAAAAGGTTTGGGGTACTTGAAGCTATAAGGACATATTTGAATATCAAGTACCAGAATCTCATTTCTGGTTTTAGGATATTATTTTTTAAGTTAAGATGTTGATAGCATGTATCTGTACATCGAGTTTTACCTTAAAATATGGCGAGTAAACTTCTTAAAACCTACAAGCCTAGATTCGATCCTTGACACTATTTCCTATCCAGGCTAGATGATTTTGACCTTTATTAGATGCACCCAATGATGCGGGCTCTGGTGTAAACAAGTTGACGTCCAATTTTCCCATTAAAAAATTTTATAAGCTAGCAATTAGAGTGATTTCTTGGATCTAGATAGTCATATTATTATTATTATTATTACTATAGATCGTACGTATAAATACTAAACTGATTTATTCTGGTTTTATAATAACGAATAGTTCCAGGCTAGAATCCCAGCTTAGGGAATTGAGGAAGATTTTCGTTAAATGTTTATCAATATCTATTTCCACATGTATAGAACCATATTTTATAAATTATAATCTCCTTGTGACTACTACTAATTGACTGATATGTATACATAACCCATTATTAGACCAGTATTTACACACAAATACACTATATTACATATTATGGGTGATATTGGGACCAGTAGCTCACAACTACATTATATGAAATATTATGGATGATATTGGGACCAATAACTCACAACTACAGAATGTGAAATATTATGAATGATATTGGGACCTGTAACTAAACACAACTACAGTATATGAAACATTATGGGTGATATTGGGACCAGTAACTCAAAACTACAGTATATGAAACATTATGGGTGATACTAGGACCAGAAACTAAACACAACTACATTATATGAAACATTATGGGTGATATTGGGACCAGTAACTCAAAACTACAGTATATAAAACATTATGGGTGATACTAGGACCAGAAACTAAACACAACTACACCATATGAAACATTATGGGTGATATTGGGACCAGTAACTAAACACAACTACATTATATGAAACATTATTGGTGATACTAGGACCAGTAACTAAACACAACTACATTATATGAAACATTATGGGTGATATTAGGACGAGTAACTAAACACAACTACAGTATATGAAATATTATGAATGATATTGGGACCTGTAACTAAACACAACTACATTATATGAAACATTATGGGTGATATTAGGATGAGTAACTAAACACAACTACAGTATATGAAACACTATGGTTGATATTGGGACCAGTAACTAAACACAACTACATTATATGAAACACTATGGTTGATATTGGGACCAGTAACTAAACACAACTACAGTATATGAAACCTTATGGGTAAAATTGGGACCAGTAACTAAACACAGCTACAGTATATGAAACCTTATGGGTAAAATTGGGACCAGTAACTAAACACAACTACACCATATGAAACAATATGAGTAAAATTGGGACCAGTAATTACAGTCAGCTAAAAGTAATCGCTTCAGGTAAAGGTGTGTGAACATCAGCTATCTAACATTGAGCATGATGAAGATTAAATAATAAAATGATACAATTATGGGTAGTTAGACACAGTAGAAATAAGGTATTTTCTTTAATGACTATACTTTTTAGTACTATAATTAATTTTTAGTGGTTCTTTTAAAAAATATCAACCTAGTTAAACAATAAATTTATGGGCAGTATACGCCATGTTATATTATTAGACCAAGCAAGTGACACTGAAATAAACTCTCGCCCAGTAATTTAAAATCTAAATGTAAAAACAAAGCGCTATAATGTTCAGTTCAACAAAAAGAAACAAATCTCTTGTAACATATGTTTCACATAATATTATCCCCGTTAATCACTTTTTTCACTCGTCCCTTGTTCATTTTGGCACGAAGTACATTCAGTTGCTTTACACATGACGTAAACATGCCTCCCTCAAGTATTACATTACGTAAACATTGTTACCAAAGTCAACAGTTTATTCCTGCACTTTGTAAAACTTAAAACTATTTCCCTCACTCGACTGGTTGTTACATTACATTACATTACAGTGTGTAAGACATGGTCCATTACATGTTCTTGGCATCTCATAGCCCTCAAAATGGAGCGTTTGGACACTGTTAGAAATAATATGGTAGGTTCCTAGTTAACTTAACCTTTTAAATAATAAGTTAAATTAAATAAGTTATTAGTACGTCTACTTGTCAACCCAGTGGACCTTAGTTCATTTATCGATATGAGCGAAACATTTATTACCGGTGAAATTTAGGCTACCACTTTCAATAGAATAAATTGAAGGACTGGGAAATGGGTGCTTTGTCGGCCATAGAAATAAGTTAGTTTTTAATTTTAATGTAATTATTTGCTTCAGGTAGCTTACGTGAAATACCCCCAATTAAATATAAACAAGATCCACACCTAGGTAATAAACAAGTTCATTTTAAGGGTTAGGGGAGTGAAATTACAGAGAGAGAGAGAAGATAATATTGTTTGTGGAGTGAAATGACAGTAAAAAGAGACAGCTGTAGCTATGTTAGCTTAGAGGGATGCTTCTGTTTAAACTGCATGTTGTGATAAGGTAATCAACGCACTTGTCAAATACTTTATCGAAGTCTGTATTGCTTCATTCTTTCAAGTTTAAGGCTCCTTGGTTCGATTCCCGTCATTGCTGGAAGATTTGCCACTAGTGAAATTGGGCTCCCCTTTTACAGAGATGAAGGAAAGCTCAATGAACTGATTGTTTCCTGTGTTATTACAACGGTATGTTTTAAGTTGTGTGGTGATATATTCATTTGGTTTAATAATTACACATACTCGCAGTAAAACACCACACTGGTATCGTATCAGGTGGTTTAAGAATATTAATCTGGTGAGATACAATGGCAGAATTAAGGGGTTATTTTCAGCACGTTGAACTACCCTTTCAGGATACAAGTATTACTAATATACTACGCTAGTTGAATAGGGGGGAGGAAGTTAGAAATTATAGTAAATATACACACCTTTGAGTGTAGTGAGAATGTAAAATAATTTATTAAAAGCCACTTTCAGCAAACTCAATCGGGATTCAAACGTCAATATCCTTGCAACTGGCAGGCTAATTCATATGGCGAGACTGATGCCTTATACCATTTGATTACCAATAGCTGATAAAGTTATTTATTAAGCTCATCCGTAATGTATATTTACTCAAGTACGAGTCCTGTCAGTTGGTTTATTACTGATACCAGCCTCAAAGCATAGTAAAAAGAAAGTGTTATTTAAACAGACATTGGCATATAACACGTGAAGAAACAACTTAGAATCACAATGTGTAAAAGCTCCTTTCCACACATCAAGCTCGGAATCAAGTTCTGGCCCACCAGAAACACCTGAAGAAACAACTTGGAATCACAATGTGGAAAACCTCCTTTTCACACATCAAGCTCGGGATCTAGTCCTGGCGTCAGAAACACCCGAAGAAACAACTTGGAATCACAATGTGGAAAACCTCCTTTCCACACATTAAGCTCGGGATCAAGTCCTGGCCCACCAGAAACACCTGAAGAAACAACTTGGAATCGCAATGTGGAAAACCTCCTTTCCACACATCAAGCTCGGGATCAAGTCCTGGCCCACCAGAAACACCTGAAGAAACTTGGAATCACAATGTGGAAAACCTCCTTTCCACACATCAAGCTCGGGATCTAGTCCTGGCCCACTAGAAACACCTGAAGAAACTTGGGATCACAATGTGGAAAACCTCCTTTCCACACATCAAGCTCGGGATCAAGTCCTGACCCACCAGAAACACTGTAGGTGTATTACACTTTTCTACTAAATATTAATTCATTGGAATGTCGTTCAACTAGTTCATTCTTTGTACCATCCTTGCCAAGAATTCATAGAATGAATGGAAAATTTCCATTTTATAAAATTTGGTATGAGTAAACTACCCTTACGTTAATTTACTAAAAAATATATATAAATTAGTATTTATAATGTAATAGTAAGTCTACCCGGATATCAATTTTGAACAAAATGTTATTATGACCATTATCATAAATTTCATTATTTTCAAAAATATTTCATAAATAAAATACTATTTTATTTGATTTTTTAATAAAATATAAATATATGTAAAATATGTTTCATATCTAGGCTAAGGGACAGACAGTCAGACAAACTAACACGGGGTTAATCAGGATTTTATAATCTACTTTTTTGGGTTAGGCGTAAATAAAACATAATATGTAGTCCAAAAATATTCATTATTGTTTTACTTTACTCACTATAGGAAAGTAAAAAATTCTATGCTGTCATACAATTTTTTATAGCACTACATCTTACTACCCGTTCGAGTTATACGCTTATGAACTAACTACGCTAATGGGTTTAGGCATTCCTAAGGTTATTTTCGAGAACGTGTAACCGCATTTGTGTTGAGGAAGAGTGGAAAACAATTTTGTAAAGACCACCCTCAATACACTGACTGAGATTTGAACCTCGCTCTCCCCATCATCGGCAGTGTAGTCTACTGCAAGAGTGGCGCGTTAGACCATGTGACCAGCGAAGTGGGTGTCATATAATATTAATATATAATGTTTAAGTAAATAAAATACCGATATGTTTTCCACTGCCAGAATCTATTACTGGTATCTTCACAACCGCTCATAAAAGCCAGGGAAATAATGGCTTCTTGTAATTTCCAGTGTAAGACTGATAAAAATAGACGATTGCGCCACCAAACACCATCAACATAGCTCCACGTTTTGAATGCACTTACACTTGAACCTAATAAAAATAAATGGTGTCGTTACAGGCGCTGTTCCGTGTCGTGTATTTATCTTGGAGAGTCCGCGAAAGCGTGGAGATTGTTCGAAATGTTTCAAGAGTGTATTTCTGTGTCAACAACCGGACACAAAGGGAATACGCGAGCGTTTAGTAGGCCTACAGGAGAACACCACTTTTCAAGCCAACTGTAAACTATAGTTATAAACGAATCGTTGACTTTAGTTTGATGTTGGAAATATTTTTAGAAGGAATACGGAGAATAATGACGTACTCAGAGTCTTACTACTCGTCAGGGATAGCCGCATATCCACACTAATGGGACCTGTGGAAGATTGAATTAAGTGGAAAGGTACCTAAATTTGAGTGGAGCGATAGGGGAAGAAATATTTAGGAGAAATCTCCTCACTCGCGGTATTTAGGCCTGAATTTTCCTTCGACATAAAAACCGAACAAGATGACAGTGATGTCCTTGTCTGTATGCTTACTGGTTCAGGTGACAAATTAACAGATCTTATTTGTATTTTTTGCACAGTATATATATTTGTAAACGTATTTGAATCATATATCAATATATACTTTAGTTTATGGCTCTACTTCTTAATGGAGATAATAATTTACTTGCCAAAAGCATGATAAATGTTCACAGCTACACACACACACACACATATATATATATAAGGAAATTTCTTAAGTGAAAAATGTTTAAGTAGAAATATTTAACATTTTAACACTTTCAAAAACATGATAAATAATGTCGAAAAGGAGCTTATAATATTTAAGAGTCGACCTAGGTAGTCTTTGGGTAGAAAGCTTACCTCAACTCCCGATGCTCATGGATTCAAACCAAGTTGGGGTTTCTTGAGCGATAAAAATCCGTTGCACAACTTCCTTCTGAGGCACAGTAGAACTCTCGATCCCATATCGATTGTGGCATGTAAAGGAACACTGTAATGTTTGTGAAAACATATTTACCGGCAAAATTGGTAGACCGTTTCACTCTTGCTCATAAAGACTCATTGTGGCTGACAACGGGGAATCCCCCTCTTGTAAATATGATTTCTACCAGATGGTGCAGACAATACTAACCAACAAAAAGCTTGAGTGCATGCCCATCTACGAATGAATAGAAATTATATCAAACCAATATTTGTGTTGTCGACATAAGAAGACTACCTAATAAAAATATAGGCTTATTTAAAATATAGCTTATTCTTTGATGAATTACAATTTGGTATAGTCTTAGTCAAAAATAATTATGATAAATTATTAATAGTACATACCTATTATATACGTAGATTAGTTTGGTAAAACCTGTCATTTACAAAACAGTTTAAATGTAACTATATACAGGATGAAGAAGAAAGTGTTGACGCATTTAATAATGCTTTATCGTTACTATTTTAACTACTAAATGCCTCAAATTCAATTTAGAATGACAACAAAAGATTGACAATCTTCTACATACCCTTGAAATATATATAAAAAAAACTATGTAATTGGGATGGCCACAATTATATGCAAAACTTTGTATGTGCTTCTAGAATCTTGACATGACTTGTGCATCGCGTCTCACTATCTGTCAACATTATCTGTAGGCTATATTCTTACAAATGATAAAGGTACGAGGAAATAAACCCGCATTTGCACGAAGGAAGCTCTCTAAGAAAAAAAACTCCAACTAATATCACCTCTGAGGGAACTGCAGGTCTTATGTAGAAAAGCTTTATATTAGCTTTCTCTCAGTCAACTGTTGCCAAATATCCTTGCTTTATTATGTAAGGAGGTGGTGTGCTGAGGTAAGAACCAGATGCTGACAACATATACAGACCAGTGTTGTAAAATTTGTCTTAGATTTAAGTGGGGATTTACAACAAAAAAACAGGTGAATGACAACCCTGCATTCCTATAGTAGCCATGAAGTTCCCTCAGAGATGAAATCCATTATAATTACGATTGACCGTAATTTGAGATACACCCACTTCAGTACTGACAAACCAGAGGAGACGAGACTGGTGCCTTGGTCCTCATGCCGCCTGATGCGGTGTACGTGCAAGTGCGATAACGCTAGCAGAGAGAGGTTGAGCGTTCTATAAAGCCGGTCCCACACTATTCCCGAATGTGAACGAATGTTCGCGGGCTTAGGATGCCTGTCCAAGAAGTGTGGGAGGTACACAGAAGGCGAATATTCGTTAGGATTCATGACACATTCTGGCAAATATTCGGCTGAAATACTCGCGAATATTATGGGATCAGCTCAGCAAACATATTTCTAGTTGAGGGTCCGACAACTTGGTTCAGCCGGTAACATGTCTGCCTACTAAGCTAAGAGTCCCGGGTTCATCTCCAGGCATGGTTTAAGCTAGTGATGGGCATAATCGAATGATTTTAAGAAACGAATAATCATTCGATTCTTTGAAAAATAATCATATAAATCGAAAGAATCATTCGAATGTTTTTGAGAAGTAGTAAAGAATCGGTAATAATCGGTTTAGCTACTTCTAACTAAAAGCAGTTACTAGTTGCCCGTTTTGCTTTGTGTTACTTTTCTTTTCACCCTGCTGTTGGATCTCCCAAAACGCATTCCTTTGCATTTGCAACTTAACAACACTTTTATATTACTGTATTTAGTTCCTTGTGCCAGTGTCAAAGACCAAAGTATAGCCACAAAAAAAATACTATACAGTGAATGAGTGAACGCATTAGTCACAAAAGTACCTCGCAATTAACATAAATACTTTGGCTTATGATTAATAATAAAATAAAGAACATACGTTTCCCTTTTTGTCTAAAATAGTCTAAATAATTGACCCGTTTGTTGAATAATGATATTTTGTGTTATAAGAATGTAAATTTATTTCAATGCATAAAATTAGAATACGATCTGAATATTACGGCTGGGCAATATTTTATTAAATACATAAAATAATGTTTATAATTGTTTATTTAATAAATTTAAGTCAACGTTAAAAAACTTATCTCTAAAACCATTCGTGCTATTTGCGTTTAGTTAATTATGAAGGTAAAATTTAAAGGACATGAAAAAGAACAATCTACGTAGTAGTGTAACAAAATAGTTGAATCATTTTGTAATTTTCATTCGAATTTTTGGCTGGTATTCGATTGTAAACTGTACAACCACTTAAACTTTGTATCAAATTAGCCTTAGAATCATTCTAAAGCGTAAGGTCGATTATTGTCTAGCAATGGGGACTATTTATTAATAATGTAACTAATAGAAATTAAGATCTGTATAAAGATATCCTGGAAACATTCATAACCATAAGGTCAATTTTCCTCAGCACTTCTGGCAAGGGAGTGGTTAGAGAATGAATCGGCCAGCTCGCGTCAGGTCAGCTACTGTTTTCATTCGAATGTCTTTTTTCATTCGAATTATTTTGAAAGAATCGAAAGAACCGATTATTCGTAATAATCGAATGAATCGATTCTACTCATCCGATTCTGCCCATCACTAGTAGAGGCTTCTCCTTTCACAGTGATGAACAAACGGCTGAGAAACTGGCTGTTGTGTCAGATCTAGAATTAAGTAGTGTGCTGATATTATCAAGCAGTTCAGAAAGTGCACGCAAAGTACCCCAAAATAAATATATAATAAGCAGTCCATGTATAGTTAGGTTAAATAAACACAAGGTTGGAGTAATCAAAGACATTTAGAAATAAACCTCTGTCTAATAATAAATGTAAGCTAAGAGGATCAAATATATGTTACTGGGAGAACATGGTGTACAGCCTAATTTTCATAGGAAGGACCCATTACAAATTACAAACATATATTTGTGGGGCCAAGATAACAATACACTAATTTATTAGTGTTCCTTTATGGTTATTTAGAATATCTGCCAAAGGTGACAGCTACAGATAACATTAATTGATGTATGAATACGTGAAAGTAGACACATTAATTTTTCTAATTGTCGTTTATGAAAATTAGACCATACACATAAATATCGTCCAGCAGAGCCCACTCCTAGTAAACATCCAGTGGCGTGAAACAGGAATACTTTAAGGGGAGTATTAGGGTATTACAAACAGCGACTAATTCCGCCCAAAGGTCCTGATAGAAGGACGTGTAGGCTATTTACCGTCCGATTACAAAGGGGAATCAAGTTAGTGTGCCCTGAGTCTATATTGATGTTTGCTTGGCTCGGGCAAGTTTAGTAGGCTATGGGGTGTGTGTGAAACTGTGGGAGGGGAGGTGATTAGCAAGGCAGGTACAGGTCAATGACACGGGATAGCTTCAGGGTTCGGGGTTCTCTCATTATAGCACGGGTTGCTACAACACCTTTAGACTAATGGTTCAATTGGTAGCTCCACAACTTAAACCGAGGGATAGTTTAAGGTGAGAGTGAATAAAGGACGAATCAAGATCAATATTTTTATTGTTTTTATATCAAAACTTCATTTATGTCCAAAATAAATTTTAAACCTTTCCAGTAGATACATTTATTAGAATTATCTACAGACAATAATCTTAATAGTTCTTTAATCTTTGTCATGGGTATCACAGAATTTGATGATACATTTTACGGTTTGTTTGAAAAATTTCTCAAGTGCTGTTATGCTTGTGAAAAATATATTCAATAATATTGATACTACTACGTGTATACAACCAAACCAAATATTTCTACTCAAGTATTATTTTATTTATTTAAACGAATTAATTTTAATAAAATTGCAAAAATACTGCCCTTAACTCGTGTCCTTTCCATCCTATCTTAATGGGGAGAATATATGAATGGTTAAATGCGAATGCTACTTCATTACCTCAAACCCTACCCTTTTAATGCTATCGTTCTTTGCTACTTTGTTGTTTGTGTGTGTTTGTTTGTGCGTGTGTGTGTGTGTGTGTGTGTATGGGCACACAACATCATCAGAGATATCCACATCCCTTAAGAAAGTAAGATATCATTTATATTAAATGTACCCACATTTTCACACCCTCGTCTGGTATGTATTTCCGAGGATGGTGAGGTGGAGATTCGAATTCCATCCAGTCATACTGAGGTGTGTTTTCAGTTATAGTGACTGGAGGGAGAGTGTAAGACCATTTAGGGATAACCATGCTCAGTACACCATTCAGGATTTCCCACCACCGACAAACTATGACACTAGGATAATGCCTCAGCCGATGCGCCCACTGATATTATTTGTATTGAATAATATTACTAAAAAACCATATCGATTTTGCAAACTCATTTTCCCCTCATGATTAAATTATGTTTTGTTCCGTGTTGTAGAAAGCTTGGTGAAATGAGACAACCCGCCACGACAGTTCCCTCAACATCGTGGTGTGACCAATCGGTCGGTCCGTGATGGAATTTGCTCTCGTCCTCTTCTGGAAGCTTTAGAGGATGCCAATCTGCATCTGCACCATATAGTTAAGGCTAGCTAGTACTAATTAACAGTAAGCCACGTTGTTTAAAGCCAGAACAAAACATTCTAACTATACTGGCAGTTCTTGATGCACGGTTAATTATTTTTATTATAACTATTTAACATGCAATTCCGTACTAAACTGTTTATATTACCCCACACCTAAGTCTAGAATAAACGCAACGTGCAACACCCATACCCCAGCCTTAGAGTCATCACTGCAGAACTGAAATAAAGCCAAACTTTCTAGTGTCAAAATAAGCAAAAGAAATGTTACCACAGTTTAAATCGACTGAGTAGAACACCAGAAACTATACAAATGGAATGCTCGAATCCATCAGTTAACAAAAAGTTATATGTTTATTTGAAAAGTGAGAAGGGATTATAGCAACAGAAGTAGTCTACTAATCCATTGTTAGCTTATCTGTATTTTAGTAAAGTGATATAATATACTAATAAAGGTGTTTAGCTTTTCTTTTCTGAACTGTTTATATCACTGCACAATTTTGAAGCTAGTCTAGCTTTTGAGCAGACATAACATCCAGTCCTCCAGCCGTAAATTGAGCAGGCAAAACATCCATTTATTTAATACATCAATTGATCAGACACAGCATCCAGTCATATCACACGACAACTGAGCAGACACATCAGCTAGTCATATAACACGTCTATTGAGCAGACACAGCACCCAGTCATATAACACGACAACTGAGCAGACACATCAGCTAGTCATATAACACGTATATTGAGCAGACACATCAGCTAGTCTTATAACACGACAACTGAGCATACACAGCACCCAGTCATATAACACGTCAACTGAGCAGACACATCAGCTAGTCTTATAGCACGTCAATTGAGCATACACAGCACCCAGTCATATAACACGACAACTGAGCAGACACATCAGCTAGTCATATAACACGTCAATTGAGCATACACAGTACCCAGTCATATAACACGACAACTGAGCTGACACATCAGCTAGTCATATAACACGTCAATTGAGCATACACAGCACCCAGTCATATAACACGTCAATTGAGCAGACACATCATTTAGTCTTATAACACGTCAATTGAGCATACACAGTACCCAGTCATATAACACGACAACTGAGCAGACACATCAGCTAGTCTTATAACACTTCAATTGAGCATACACAGCACCCAGTCATATAACACGTCAACTGAGCAGACACATCAGCTAGTCTTATAACACGTCAATTGAGCATACACAGTACCCAGTCATATAACACGTCAACTGAGCAGACACATCAGCTAGTCTTATAACACGTCAATTGAGCATACACAGTACCCAGTCATATAACACGACAACTTAGCAGACACATCAGCTAGTCTTATAACACGTCAATTGAGCATACACAGTACCCAGTCATATAGCACTACAATTGAGCAGACACATCAGCTAGTCTTATAACACGTCAATTGAGCATACACAGTACTCAGTCATATAGCACTACAATTGAGCAGACACAGCACCCAGTCATATCACACGACAACTGAGCAGACACATCAGCTAGTCTTATAACACGTCAATTGAGTAGATATACCCGTACATTTGTGTTGAGGGAGATTCGGGACGGGAACAAAACCAGAACTAAAAAGTTTTCTTTGAGGATGGGAGCGATTTGTGGCAGTCAGAAGTGTTGTATAATTGCAGTTAATCATCTCTTACTAGGTCTAATACATTTGTTTTATTACTTACTCCCCCTTCTCCCCTTCCTCTATAGGGGATATCGTATTGATTCGAAGGTGGACATATGTGTATCTCCTCTTTCTCTTGTAGCTACGCTCCTGGTGAAAGGGGAGCCCTCAATGTCCTCAATAAGAAATGTTTATATCACTACGAGAGTTGAGCTCGGAATCCTTTAGCTCAGTAGACATGCGTGTACCGCTAGCTAAGCTAGTGCAGCAAGTTGAAGTCATTTTGTCCGAAATATTTGATCATGATGGTGCGTGTCTTTTGACTGAACTAGTGGTCTTGAGCTAATTTTTCAACATGGGCAAAAAATAGTTCATGGGGGAAATTGGAGTTTCACTTTCTATAGTGACAAAATTATAGCTGGGTGGGTGGTGGGGGAATTCATGGAGGGAGAGGGCTGGATGTTTTATCTAATATAAAATTCAGTTAATTTGTAATTCATTCGCTAATATAATTATTTTGTTCATAAAGTTACGGTTAAATACCCCAGTAGAAATATATAGAAGCCTGTCATAAACAGGGCCCAAAGTTATGTGCATGTATAGCTAGATAGTTATGTGTTCCGAAGGTTTGGTTTCTCCAACTGAAATAAATAACGTTGATACAAAAAATAGTATTTATTTTCCACCTAGACGCGTGGTGGAATGACGGCAAGTTTTATGGCGTACCTTCTTTCATCTCGTATCTGTGTTCCTCTGAGGCGCGGAAGAGTTCACACCACGAGAGAGAGTCAAGTGCAAATACATCAACACTGGGTAATACCAGTGCAAACGTTGCAAGATAGTAAACAAATGGCCAACACCTTTCTTAGCGGAAAAATTGTAACTTTTACGATCGGGATATCGAACGTATGGAATTTAGAAAGTAAGTGCGATAGTAATATAAGATATCGATTCCCGACAGGATCAAACACATTGTGTCGGAATCAAGTACATTATCACTGCGGCCAACGTTGTGGTTAAAATAAAGCTCGTTCACTGCCAACTTGTTTTTGTAATATTATGGCACTGTCTTGAAATAGCAAAATGTTCTGAAATCCTTTAATGATTGTTTCACGTGTTTACTTGATGACTCCCACTTCAGACGGCCTCCTCGCACGTTCTGTAGAAATCACTAGATAAAAATTATAAAGCTATGAGAATTTATTTTTTAAATAACGAATAATGGATATTATTTTTATTGATTTATTGATTGGCATCAGGTCTCCAAAAATAAGTTCAGCAGATAATTAAAGGAGAGTATAAGTTTCTACCTTGCTAGTTACTTTATATTTATTAATTTTGTATAGTTGTTAATTTATTGCCTTTTAAAGCCTGGGCCTGCTTGTTAACTGATTTCCAAAAACGAAATATAGATTTTGTATTTTTAAATATAAAAATTAATATATATATATATATAATTTATTATTTCTTCCAACATATCTTATCTTATCCATTTAGGACAAAAGTATTTAATATCACTATTTGAATATACAATAGGAAGCTATAATTCAAAGAAAATGTACCCGAATTTAGCGTTAAGGTGGATTGGAAGGCCATTTTATTTTAGAGGTGAGTAAACCCGGCCAGGATTTGAAATTTGAACTCCTTGTAGACAGCAAATCAAATTAATTAATCTTTAAAGCTAGTCCGCATGTCCACCACTATTGGTAAAACCGGGAGTCAAACCAGTCTGTCTTACAAAGAGCGGTCGATGGCTGAGTAAAACTACGCCTGTACTAGAGTAGATGACCTTTGGCAGCTTTAGAAAGAGTTTATATATATATATACATATATATATATATGTAAGCATTTATTATTTGAACCATAAAGTAGAAATTTCGTTTGAGACCTGTAAAATAAGCTATTTACCACCATCCAATGATTTAAATCCCACGGAATATTAAGATCCTTACGGAACTATCTCTATTTATCTATTTGCATAAACCTTTATGTAGATAAATATAGAAAGATAGATACATTTGCCGTATCTTAGTGAGCGTTAGTGATAGTCTCATTATATAATGAATCCAGGCCGAATAGTTCCCAAATATAGCTTCTAGCTGCTTTTTTTCCATCCTCTCCTTAAATGTATTTCCTAATCCATTTATTTTATATAATTCATAAATAATTATTTTGTTGAACGTAGTATAGATTAAGAATTACCTTAAAGCCATGAATAATTCTAGATTGTTTCACGTGAGGGATTTTCATCCATGAACATTAGTTTGTGAAGTCACGGGCTATCCTAAAAGAATGTCAACATACCTTATCACTATCAGATCAGTGCACTGACTAAATTGTCAGGAATAACCTAAAGTGCTAGCGTTTTATTTAGTATAATAACATAGCGTCCATTCTAGGATCATTACTGGCCATTGTTTACTTGAAGTGACATTTCTGCACACGCTGGTATTTCTGATATTAATAATAGCCCTGAAACATCAAAACCACAAAAATAATTATCAACTATCTTAATTACTATATTGTGACGCTATTAGTAAAATAATAGTATTTAAATAAAAAGGCAGTATCTATGTGTCTACCATTATTTCTTTGATTTGAGAACAAATATATTTACGTGAAATGTAAGTCAACATTCATTATTTTTATTTTAAATAATAAAACTTACAATGCAAGGTTTTTAGTCGTATATGAAGAAACATTTTGATACCTTCACCTCTGCTATTGTCTCAGTGCTCTGGTGGTTGGCCCCCTAGAGAGGATATTGTATCTGTACTACCATAGCTCCCAACGGTGGCAGGTATGGTATATTGGTATAATTGTACCTATATTCTATAATTTTCCGTTTTTGTAGAGAGGGGTGACCATCCTATAATTTAAATTATTTCATACCCGAGTTGATGGTAGAATGGTATAAGGCGGGATTTGACAACAATTTGGTCCCCGATGGATTAATAAACTTATCAAAGGTTCTGAGATCAGCCATCGGTTCTACACTTTAATTTTACTTTTATATTAATATAAATATACCTCTAATATTTTATTCCTTAAATCCAATATTTCCACAAATACTTATATAAAAAAGATACAATAAATACAATGTACATTTTAATATTAAACTTTAATTTTCTAATAACATTCCCAATTGCCACCGGTCAAGGTTATTTTGGTTAAACTCAAATACTACATTAATTGTAAGTACTTGATACATTTGCGAGTTTAAAAAACTCCAAGTTCGACTTTTAATGGCGATAGTTTTCTTAAGTTTTCGACTGAAAATTTCCGTGAGATTAGACGGTTGATCGTTATTGACCAGTTGCCGGTCCCTGGTCTGTGATGTCACTCATAAAATATACTGGAATACCAATGACGTGGCGATTAGGGTTCGAATCCCGGTCAGGTGTACTGAAGGGGATTTTTCCTAAGTTGTTTTTTAATCTCTCTCCACGCAAATGTGGTTACGCCTCATTTAAATTAAATATTACATATACTTAACACATTAGCCTAATCAGGGCATACACCTTTAGCCAAAACGGTAACGGTGCTAAAAAAATTAAAAATCCTGTGCTCAAATTTGTTAAAATGAGTTGTGATTCAAAAAGAAACAAGGAAAAATAATATCTTAGTCCGTGCTAATTAAGCTAATAAAGAAGTTTTCATAAAACTATGTTCAATTATTGCAACATAAAATACGAAATAAATATGATTTTGAGATGATTATCTTTGAACTGTATTGGTCTCCCACCTGAAGGCAAGATTCCGAATTATGTTCTGGGGGGAACGAGAGACGAGAGAGTCAAGGAAATAGACATATTCATGTGATTTACAACTGTAGTTTTTGATGGATATTATCAATAGTTATAAAACAATGTTAGTAATGTATTACAATATTATTAATGATAATCACGGAACATATGTTTGTATCTTCTAAAAGGAGCTACAAATACACAATCGTGAGAAAACCGAGGTATTCTTGGTGTACCTATATCAAATTGAGGGTCGCTATTTTTAGAAATAACATTCAGAAGCGGTGGTTTCCTGCATTCGACAACTTGTGGCCCGGTATTGTGCATGGCAGCTCTTGGGTCGTAAACCATGAGTCACCCCTCACCTTCCAATAACATTTGATCAGAATCCATCGAACAAGAAGACCTGAATACTGGAGTGAGTTGTTCTCTAGTCGGTTCAACGCTACAAACAACAAATATGTTAAGAATACATCATTTTAGTAACAATTATTTACAAAATATTATTTTTAATTGTTTTTAAAGTAGTATGTTTTCTATTTGTGTGTGCATGGTGTCTCTTTACACTCAACCATACCCTCATACTTATATAGAAATAAGTGTATGTATGAAGAAGGTAAAATTTGGAGAAAATATAGCCACACTCACGTGGAAAGTGGGAAACCATTGAAAAAACCACTAACCCTCGACAAACCGGAACGGGATAATATCCCCAAAGGTCACCATCAACAGCAATTAAGCCTTACACTTTAGATCATGTATCCACCGATGCTAGTAGTTGTGTTTTCCCTGTACACCTTACCTGAGACGTATTTGTGATCCTGTTTGTATCTTTTGTATCTAATATTTACGTCAGTATTATGACCCATTAACAGCGTTAGGAACTTTTTGAATGCAAACAGTTTTATTGTGTTGCACTTCAGTATTCATATACAATATTTTTAAAACATGTATATTTTTCAATTAAAATGTTTTGTTTATTTTAGGACATGAACGTATAGGTTAGGAAGTATCTGTATTTATTAACTTGGTGTGTGTTCGGGCATAGGCCTCCAAACTTTTACACTTACCTTATTTTATTTATTTTGTATCCACCCCAATATCCAATTCTTATACAGTATTTAAAAAAAACTATAGTCCTATCAATACCTTGAAAGAATAAGTTATTCCTAATTACCAGAAATTTTTGCTATTTTGTAGCGTTGGACAATTGTTGACCAGGGAAAAGAAGATCAAATGTATATATAGGGCCAGTTTCATAGTCAAATTTAGTACGCCTCAAGTGCGGCGCTACACTAAGTACATGACGACACCTACCTAAACCAGAATGGAATGGGCCAGTTTCCTATGTGAGAACGGCCCATTCCATTCGAGCTTAGGTAGGTGTCGTATTTAGTGTAGCGACGCACTTGAGGCTTACTAAATTTGACTATGAAACTAGTCCTTATTATCTTAAAGGGTGCTTTGGGTTATCCTCTGTCGATCAAAGTTTAGTTGCAACAGGTTAATTATACATTCACAAGTGAAGACAACAATTACATCGAACACCTAGCATTGCGAACAGTTCACGCAATTATTGTGATCACAGTACATATATTATGACGAGTGTGATCTATTATGTTTGATAAGATATAAACAGTATAGGCCAGCACCCTAACTACTCGATAACAATGCTGGATTAGCTCTTCCCTCAAAGTGACAACGAACGAATATTTCAGAAATTGAAAATACAGTACAATATTTTGACTGTTTGTTTGTCATCGTGTTAGAACGAACTAGACATTTTGGGACTGCGAATTGAAGACAACTAGTGACAAAATAATTTATAAAAAGATTATTTTGATAGTTCTTTTGAAGTGCGTATCCTAAAAATTTCCGTTTTAATGAATAAGAGAGATCAAATTATTCACCCTCCAGTCTCGTGTAATTTATTTTGCTTGTCATGGAGAGGTCATAGCTCGAATACCAGCCATATATACCATATATATACTCGCTTTGGTCGTTGTGGGCTCCACCCCCCAAACCCCCGGTGAGTGTAAACTAATGTAATTCAAGCGTTGTTTTGAATGTCGATTTATTTTTACAATTTTATGATTCTAGCTGACCCATAAGTGTATGAGAAAATGTTTTAAATGTTTGGAAAATGTGAAAAATTTACCTAAAATCGAAAAATCTATCTCTGGTGTAGTCAGTTTTTGGATAGGTTTTACCATTTAGCCACAAGAGGCCTATAAAGAAAGGTCCACACCGACTTTAAAGTTGAACCACCATTTTGAATTTTTTGGGGGCTAGAAAATAAAATTTTTAGCTCTTTGGAATTTCCCTGTTGGTTACAGGCTTGAAGCTAGAAGTTTGCCAAATTTCAAGTTCTTAGCTCATCTGAAAGTGGGCAAACATTAATTTCAGTGAGTCAGCCATGTGGCTTCATAGTATAGTGATATGTCCCCACTCTTATTACACGCAAATACGGCTACATTTCCTCTGAAACTCCAACTCTCTACTCTATTAGTGTCACATTCGTATATTTTGCACAGTATTAAGATGAAATGCACAAATATATTAGCTACCTCTTTGTATAAGGCTCGAGCTTATTTTTGTAATGTTTATATCATATTTAAAATAATGCCTATATGTTAAATTAAATACATTCAAAGCAGATATATAATTTATTTGTCTTATATGTACACCAAGAAGTGGAAAATTATTAGTAGGTAATATATATTATTTGTATTTATTAAATATATTATTTTGGATTTGAATACGTCTGGATAAGCTATTATTACAGTTTTATGTTGGTGTTCGTGGAAGATTCTAGGCTTTGCTTTATTCACTAAACCACAATACAAATTGAGAAAGTTCCACATGCTCGTCTTGTCCATTGCACCAAATTGCGGGCCATTGCTTTGTTCATAGTTCCAGCAATTAAGATTTACTGATGAATAATTTGCTTAGAGGTTTTGTCAACACAAGCGACGCGGGCTGTCCGCGGCAGTAAGGACCAGGTGGGCGAGTCTCTATGACATTGAAGGAGTATTTTGAACAACAAGCTATCGGTCGCACCTTGAGTGCTACTATTGATAGTAAGATTCAGAAATTCAAGTTAGACTCGTTTGATATAATCTTTGTTGGAACCAATTGTTTTCATAAAATTAGAATGAAGATACCTTCGTGCGTGTGTTGAGGCCTCACAGAGAACACCCCACAATCCAAGTAGCATTTTGTTTTCTCCCTTTATTACTACCCATCCCGACTATATAAACATTTTAATAAATCTTGTTTAGTGTAGATAAGGAAACTTTCATTTTTGTAAATGTACCCGCATTTTCGTGGATGTATAGTGGGAAATCATGTAGGTAAAACTACCCTCTGTCCACCCGACTGGTATTCGAACACCGATTTGCGCATCTGTGGCAAACTAAACTATAAGATGAGCTTGAAAGTCTGCGTGTGCCCTTGCTCCCCATAGTCAGCGCCGGTTTTATGTAGTACTGTGTACCACCCACAACGGTAGTCCATTGTTTAGGGTGCCAGTATTGGTTTCCTGGAGCCTTGGAGGTCAAGTCCAAATTTTGACCGAGTGCATTCGGGATGGTTCTGCTTATGGGATTTATTATTGTGGCATTCCCAATCCTTTGAGTCAATGTGGCTGCACTTCTTATCACTAACCCACTCAATCTTTACTTTTTATAGTAAATTCATGTTAGTAAACACAGTTGTTTGGTTACGAGTAGTTTGTTTCAAGGGCACTTTATTAAATTCAAGGGTTAACAGTTTGGTTCTATTTCCAAAAGCGATTAAAGCACAGTTACGATTGATAATGCAAAGCTTTCAGGGATGGACTTGGGACACAAAGAGAGGGATGAAAGTTAATGTGCTCTATTTGACCTGATTTTCGAATTATAGTAATTATTGCTTTCGATTAATATGTTGCTGCTTACATTTGCAGGAAATTCTCAAAATGACCACCTGGCATCTGAATGCAAGCCTGTAATCGTCGTATCATAGAGATTCTTGTCTGTCCAAAAATTCTAGGAGCTTCTCGGACTTACTGTTAGCCTTGTTCGTGCATTGGTGGATTATTTCAACACTGTCACTGGATGTTGTGTAAACAATAGCTTTCATATGAACCCAATTATAAAAGTAATTTGTGTTTTAAGTCCAGGAAGTGAGCAGGCCATGCAATAGTTTCCACACAAGTGAAATCGTTCATTCAAGAAACACACACATATACAATATACTGTATACACCGTCATTGCATAAACCACATGCAATGGCCAACGCATAAATTCAAGTGAAACTTCTTCAAACAGCCCATTCAATTAATTATTCAAGAAAGTGACATAATATTCATATTAATCCCCCGTCAATAAAAACAAGTCAAGTTAAATTGTTGCCAATTATTTCAGCCTAAACATTGAAACAAAATTATTGTTGTTGGTGCCATGATTTAAGAATATCACGTGGATATTATTTATCCCAATGATTACTATTATTAAATTTGATTGCCTCATTTTGGATGAATTCAACTTCATCGGTAGATATTACAGCGGGTAAAAAATGGAAATTATGGCTAACATAGGAGCCAAGAACAAAATATTACTCTTTGCGGAAAGTTACCTTCGTTAAATCTAGTTAATTTACTAGATGAACATAGTTGTATCACGCATCTCAGTACAGTCATGTGCCCCAAGTTCTGCTATTCTTCGGGTGCTCTGGCCGTCATTATCTTCATGGTTGTTAACAATCCGCTCTTAAAAATTGAGTGTTCGAGTAGTGAATGGTTTACTACCATCTGGCACTCATTTAAAAAAAATAGAATCTCATAAGAATTCATGTAGTATTTTGAAACTTTTTATTATATGTCAGAAGTCTAAGAAAAGCTGTCCATGAACCGACTTCTTACGCCATATGAATTACATTTGGCATATTCATATGCCATTTCTCAATTTTGATAAATGTCTATTATCACTTCAAATACATACAAAGTATAGGATGATTTTGGTTTGAAGAGCAGTATCATGCAGCTATTAAAGTTACTTATATAATTTTATACATAGTCATTTATAAAGTCGCGTTGTCTGCAGTTATTACTATTAAAATATATATATATATATATATATAAAACAAAAACAATATTGTAAAATGTTATCATTTCAGGCTTCAAATACATATGTTTGAATTTGTTTAACTGCTCTTCCAGTCTAAACCAGGAATTAACAAGTTCCTACACGTAGTGAGTGCTCTTACCAAGAGAACGGACTGGTGTGACTCATAATCATCATCTTTATTAATGAGTGTTTACAGAATAGTCAGCAATGTCCAACATGAGATATAAAGCATTGTCTGTAAACAGTTCAATAGAATCAGTTATACTATCTCAGTTCGTCATAAGAATGACTGGAACACAGAAAAAAGATCCACTACTATCAGATAATGTTGGTTTGATTGAATGTTTTTGTGTCTTGAAGGGAATCAGCATTTAGCCTACATCCTGTGTATCTACCAGCAGATCTAACTGTTGTAGGATGGAGCTGTACGACCTATTTGGGAAGAATATCCACGATATTTTGAAATAAATACATAGGTGAGTCTTTTTGTGTGTACCACATCTTACTATCCGTTCGGTCTATTGTCATAGTCACACTAATAGGGTAAGGAAAAGAGGAGGAATATAGAATTTTTAAGCAAAATTATTTACGTTTGCTCAGAGGAAGAATGTGAAACCATTCTCAGTATATCTTACCGGGTTTGGAACCCCGATCTCCCCGTCAAAATCAAACCAGTCAATTGTGAAAGTGAAACCTCAGACCCATTAACCCATGCCATTTATATTAGGTACAATTTTTATTTCAAAATGTCGCATCTATTCATGCCAACCTGGCAGCTCGAACCAATTATAATCAAATCTAATGGAATCTGAGTCAGAGGAGATAGGGAAATCACATTACCGGGAGATTACTGAATACGATTGGTAAACTCACCCCGTCTTGCGGAGCGGTGATCTCCCTCAAACCAATCAAAAGAAAGACTTGAGTTAGAAACTTGTCTAATTAGTTTGAATGATGAACAGGCTGGCTAAGAGGCACAAGGGAGAGGTGATCAGGGGTGAAAAATAACGTTAATCATAAAGTGGGTGTTAGTGTTATTGATTTCTAAGTAATCCGACTTTACCAGATTTAAATTGAAATTCAAAATGAAAGAATAGTACAGGCCTATATGTTTTTTTTCAATACACCGTCCTTCAAGCTATAAGCATACAACCATACTAAAGAATTGAAATGGATAGTAAGATTTTTATGTAAATAAAATGTACTAGCATTTTCATAGAGGTAGAGCAGAAAACAATTTGGGGGAAACATTGTCAGTAAGCCGGGCAGGATTAAAGCTCTGAACTTCTTGCAAGACCAAATAAATTTGGTGGTTGGTCTGATTGGCCGCCGGTGCGGGTTGTTTGGTATATACAATGAAAATTGAAATATAAGTGTTCTAAATGGAAATTAGGTGGTTATAGTCATCTCCATCCAAGAACAAATAATAAAGAATAGAAGTCTTAGCGGAAATTTTGTTCTTGTGAGCTATTTTTACTGGAAGTTGCTAACGTAGTTAGATAGAAGAAAATTGAATTTCATGTCAATGCAATTGACGTTGCTAGCCTGACTTCCAACGAGTTTATTTCTTAGATATATGGGAAAGCGAAAATGTCCTACAAAGAGTAATATAGTAAAAAAAAACACAATACTTTAATATCAGCTTGAAAAAAGTTAGTAAACATACAATAAATATACAATGATATAATATATATACAATTTTGTTACAAAAACTTCTTTAAAGTGAAACCGTGTCATTTTCATTTATGAAAATACCACGAATGTAATTTGTGTGGATTCTATTTTACTTTAGAAACATTTTTGTTAAATATTTAGTGTTTTTATTAATCTCCTGAATATCAAATTTATTTGTTTTATTGTCATGTTGATCCTGGCCTTAGTTTAGAGCACTTAGGCCTTAATATTCAAGAGATCACCAGTTCCCTATGGAATACTTTGGTTTCAATCCCGTTTGGTGCGTATTTTATTTATGTGGTGGAAAATAATGAAAGGTAAAAAAGATTTTGAGCTCACTATAAGTGTATTTACTAAGAACCTCACTTTGTTCGAGCGCTTTTAAAGGAGCATACTACTACTACTAATAATAATAATAATAATTTAATTTCCTTATTAAAGCACTGAAACACAGTTATCAATATCCCCAGAACTGGCTGCGTTATTAAGGTGTCTAATTGAACCTGTTGCATTTGACGGGGAAGTCAGGTACTTGAATCCAGCTGCACTAGTGGCTCTTTCCCAAATCTGATATTAAATATAATGTTCGCATGCTCTCTCAATAGACTATACTGCCAATTACAGGGAGATCGAGGTTGGTTCGAATCCTTACTAAGTATACTAGGTTTTTTCTAAATGGTTTTCCACTTTCCCACAACGTAAGTTTGGGTTATATTCTTCTAAATTTAACCTTAATCACCCCTAGCCAGTAGTGTAATTAGTACATTTGCGTGCAATTCAAACAAGTGGTAAGACTTGAGGATTAAAAAACTAGTTTTGTATAATCTGATACATTATCTGAGTGGTTTGTTGAAATAGGGATACAGAGGTTCGACTCCCGGCAGGTTTATAATTTGTTTTTGGGGAGTTGTCTGCTAGTATTTCAAGATCGATTTGTTCAGGGTGTGCAAATTAGATGCCCCTGATAAAAGAAGTGGTTTCTGAGCCCTCCTAAGTTTAGTTTATTCTCTGGCTCTGCTACGAATGAAAGCTTGTCTAAATAATGTAACCCATGTTGAGAGTCAATAAATCGGTCTTCAAACCTATCCTTGCAGAAACATTCCCGAAGTATGTTTTAATGGAGAAGGTTTTCAACTATCTTCAAGTATGAGTCTAACTTCTGTCTCCACATACGTGAGAAAAGTTTTCCCTGGCCGCCTGTTGATATTATCAAGATACTGTGCAGTCCTATTACAGTCAATCTTAAGGACCGTCACTCATTCCAAGGAGACTGTGGTGTACAATTTATTTGAGATTCCAAGTAAACCAAGAAAAATTGAATAAATCTACCCGACCGTATTGGCTGCAAGTTGAATAATATAAAAGATCTAAGTTTACAATACAGTCTCCTTCTCAATTTACATAATTAATATAACTGATATTAGTTTGCTATAGTATGCTTGCCAGTTAATGTATTCACTCGGATGCACACTAGTTTAATATATTGTATGCTCCCTAATTAACTTCTTGACCATAATAGTTATTAGTTTAATGTACGTACAGCTTTCCAATCAACGTAATTATTATCCATTTTAGTTTAAATATAACACATTTTGATTAATCAGGGATCAGAGAATTTTACTTTGTGAAGGGCAAAGAAGCCAAATTATAAGTTTTGTTCCGAGGATACTGAGTACAAATGATGTAGAATTTGTTGATAGACAGGTCCTAATAATCAGGCATTAGGCTCCCGGTGCGATATTTGGTTGCCTAGTGTCTAGTTAAGCTGAGCAAGAGTTGTACTCAAGGCATACTAGCTAAAATGTGCCAACACTGATCGATAAAGCATCCTTTTCGTAAGTAGCGTACCCTGTCATGGGTGTGGGTGCGATCAAAGCTAGTAACCTGGTCTACTCTAAACTAATTACTAAAAGAAAATGTACAAAGTTAACCTCGGATGATCAAACTGTGATGGGTAGTTGAGATTAAAATTGATAAAGAGAATGAAACAAGGAGTGCAAATAAATACCTTTGGCATTCAGAATGAACATGGTGAGATAATCGGGGATAGAAACGGTATAAGAGAACGATGGAGGGAATATTTTGAGCAATTGTATGGCTAAAACCTTGATAAAATAGCATAAAATAAATAAAATTGTATGATGAGTGAAAATATCAACGAGGTTGTGGTGTTAAAAGTTATTAAAGTCTTAAGCAATAGAAAAGGTGTAGGTGTAAATGAAATAACAAGTGAAATGCTGGAGTGTGAGAGCGGGGTACTACTTTTCAGATGGTTTGAGTTATTCAATATGTGTGCTGGGATTTCGAATGTTCTTAATGACAGATGTAATGCTGTCATCCTTCCTTTGTACAAAGGTAAAGGCAATAAGAGTGAGTGTTAGATTAATAGGGCGATTAGTTTGTTGAGTATTACATGCAAAGTATTTGTTGATCTGGAGAAAGCAAAGATGGTGTGAATAGGAGTATATTATTGAATGTTCTTAGCGAGTAAGGTGTGGATTAATTGTTATTAAATAGAATTATGTTGGTGTATGATGGAAGTAAACTGCGTTAGGGTGAATGGATCTTAGAGCTAATGTTTTGATATTGCTAGGGTGTTAGATAAGGCTGTGCTATATCTCCATGGTTGTTTAATGTTTTCATGTATTAGTGTATGAGGAATGGTTGTGATGACATGGTTGGTGTACAAATGGACATTGTAAATGTGATAGTGCTGTTATATGCAGATTATGCCGTATTAATGGCTGAGGTTGAAAGTGAATTGTAGGATGCATTAGATCGTTTATATGTGGGGACAGGCAGAATGGCTCTTCGTATAAATGTCTCCAAAACTAAGGTGATAATATTTGATCAGGATGGAGGAAATTATTTGGAAATTAGTATAAATAGAAAATTGTTATAAAAAGTGAATGATTTTGTGTATCTAGGCAGAATGTTCTGTAAAAATGGAAGGATAGATAGTGGAATTGACAGACGGGTGAATGCATCTCGGAGAGTAGTTGGATGTATTTGGACTATTGAAAAGAATGAAAGAGTATTGAAAGAGGCTAATAAATAGTAAATAAAAGTGTGTTAATGCCAACATTTTTTTTAAATGTGAAGCGTAGGTTTCTCAGAAGAAACACAAGAGCAGTTTGAATGCAGTTGGAATTATATATAGTATAAATAATATATGTGGACAGAGTACGTAATGAATGGGTGCTTGATACCAGTGACAATGATAATGACAGGTACGTGTGGTCCAGAAGAGTACATAAACTAATAATTTAATCATGTATTAAATTGTGTAGTAACAATGTACATTTAATTATCTTAATTAAAATAAATAACAACTAAATTTGATCATAATACGAGTACAACCACGATACAAATAAAATTATAACATGTTAAAGCTGTTGTTTCATGTCATACACTATAAAAAGCAATGCATCAACTAAACAAACACTTATATTAACAATCATTATTATTATAATAAAATTGGTTAAATTATTAATTCAATAGTTCAACTCCATTCATTCCTTAATTCACAAATTAGTTTCAAGATATAAATATGAAAAGTTATATTTGTAAGCGTTGAGCACTAGATTCTTCTAGACAATATGATATTTTGTTTGAGTGGTTTTTTTGAAAACAGCCAGCCCAGTTAAGTCCCTTACTGTGGGGGATAGCGCATTCCATGCCCGTGATACCCGACTGGGAATATTCAAATTTGTGTATTAGGATGCTTATTAAATGAGGGTAAAGTTCTTAGCACTGTATTAAGCTTATGTTGATTTCCAAGTGAAAGAGAACTGTCGGCCAAGTTCTGCGGTGATGAAGTTTGTAGGTACTTGAGGGAGGGACGTACCTGCTGCTCATTTTGTCGCAACCACTTCAGTTGGTCACAGTAGCTAGAGATATGGCCACGGTAGTCTACGTAAGATTGTAAATATATATAATGTATGCATTCTGTGTTCTTTGTGCAAGCTCTACAGCAAAGTCAAATATGTCTATAGACTATATCACATTAAGTTTAATCATTATTATTAGCACCGCGTCTTACTACCCGTTCGGGTTATACGCATTTACGCTAGTGTGCAATGGTAGGGTGATTGTGAGATGAAATGGAGGACCTACAGTTTAACGTGGAATCCGAACCACGGTGAAGACCTGGCATTCCCCACATTCACATGTTGTCTTGTCAGAGATGAAGGAAGGGTTTGGTAATCAGATAAATCTTTGCCGGGACCGAGGATTGAACCCAGGATGCCAGCATAGAAGTCTGACACCTTAACCCTAGACCACCAGGTCACCCCAAGTTTAATAAACAATGTATTTGTCTAAAAAAGGTTAAAAGCTCTTTATTTTTAAATCCTTACCGTACTTACTCTCATTAGTGAATAAAGTAGAAGTTATCAACACAGTGAATATTACATACTAGGAACCACGCCCAACTAGGGCTCTATAAGATCTTTACACCAATGGCAATGCGAGTCTAGCGTCATAGAACATTCAGCCAACGCTAAGAGTAGCCTAAACTCTACGAGACTAAAGTAAATTATTGTTTTGTTTCATCGTCTAGTTGATGAGGTATATCTTGTGTGTTTGGGAGAATATGTACTGAACTAAACAACTTAATACTGACACATGTGGACACGCAGACTAAGATACCAACCTCGCCTGGTCTGCTTTTCTTAGGGTGGAGAAGTTTTTAGTTTGAATCCCGGCCAGTTGTAGTGAGAGTGTTTTTTCTCAAACTATACCACACTCTGTCTACACTCAGATGCGGGTACACTTCTTTTAAAACTCTACTTAATTATTTCCGACCTCATTGTTGTAAATATAAACTGTTACAGATGGATAGTGAGACCTAGAAAATAGTATAAATGCGTAGACAAGAAAGTTAAACTTGCATAATGATTATTCCATAGAGCTATCTAATGACGGGTAGGCGCAATCCTATGTATTGTATCATCCAGTCTAATATAGATCGGAGCTATATTTTTGAAAAATGATAGTAAACTAGCCATAAATATGTAGTTTATAAAACTAAACATTCATTAATATAAAACGATCTTTGGACATTCTCTAATTTTAGTAAAACCGTAGAAGCCATTTTCTAGAAATCTAGATTTTAAAAAAAATCCATTTTACTCCCCTTTATTTTAGAATTATAATTGAAGCCATGATACATATAAATCTTGAGTTTTTACAACTTTCATAAAACCATTTTGGCTGCAGCTCCAGGTGCAGACAGACAGACAGAGACATAAAGATCCACGTGAGACAGTTTGTTTTTAGTTCGAGGCACGTATAAAGAAAGGATCCTTCATAATCTCGAAGTAAAGAATGTTTACTATTACAATACTTTCTCAATGAGAATGTGAAAGCAACCAACTATGCCTCCGGATTTGTGTTTCATGTCGAGTTTTTGAATAGTTTAATGTCACCATCATGTTTCTGAGCTGATCAAATGACAGCTACTTTTTGTCCGGGGTAGTTGATAACTCATCAACCCCTGCATCCGGCAGCGAGCGGGGTGTGCGCTAGTTCTTGTGGCGGTGACAAGAGGAGATAGATATCTGGGGGGTGAGTTGACGAGGAAATGGAGGAGATGTCGCTACTGTTTGATTAATCACTCTTCTTTTGTTTTGGATTTGCTCTTTTATCCTGCAAATAATCTACAAAGAGTGCCGTTACGGAAACGTGAACATTAGAAGATGCTAGTTAATATTTGTTAACAAAAACTGTGTCTTCTTTTAAGATTAATACACGTTGAGGCTGTTCATTTATTGACACTAATCGGGTAAGGATGATGAAGGTAGAAATTAGAGAAGGTGTACTCGCATGCATATCAAGAGAGAGTGGGAAAAAACTAAGAAATTAGATAATTAATTATATTTTGGCAACATTTTTAAAAACTACTTAACTATTTAGAAAAATAAATATAGGTTCTTATTTTTTATGCAAAACACTCCCTATATATCCATTTTAATCAAAATATTTAAAAATGATTTAGAAAAAAAAATTGTTTTCAAAATTCAGACTTAAATAAAAACTAACATAGTAACTGTGGTATTTCAATATAATATCTAAATATTAATTTTGAACAAAATCCACAAACTGTAGCCTTTGATACAGACAGGAAGAATCGTAGGCCCCGCTAATCTTGCTCCAGGGTATACAAAACGTAATATCGGGGTCACAAAATGTTGACAGCTACAATATTTTCTCTATATTAATAGTCACAAACGTGAATTCGCTTGGCCAGGAATCAAACGTCTTCCTCTCGTCAAATGACCGGCAAGCCAGATTGAATGAGACTGGCGCCTTTGTCCACGAGCTCACGGCTGAGAGGTATTTAGCTGTCCATTTCTAAAATGGGCAATGTGTATATTTAACAAGTAAGTTAATGTCACAACCCATGAATCACAACATTAAGGGGACCAAACCTAAAAAGAAATAAAAAAATTAAAATGTTTGTCTTAATGATTTTAGATATAGCGTTTTTTTCCCTTTCTGTGAATATATAACATAGCATTAATATCAAATTGGAAGTGCAAGAAAAAAAATGCAAACCATATGTTTGCAGTGATGTTATGCAGAAAAACTTCATATTGTTATTCAAATAAAAATCGTTACTACTACCGTTTCAAGTAAGCAATTAGCATACTATTTATAGAATATCATTCTTTTGCCTTTGGTCACACAGACCCTTTAACAATCTTCATCAACATGTGCGATGAGGACCCTTTAGTGAAGTCGCTTACTGACAATTAGGTTACTTAATATAATGCTTGGAAAATTAAGAATGTCCAGCTCTGAAAGCTGCGTGCTTCTGTTGAGGAACCCCCCAGATGAATGAAGGGTAATTAATCCCCTTAGCTGGGTATATGTCCCAAACCTGAATAACACAGTGTGTTATTGTTTGAGAATGTGGCTCCATGTCATCAAAGATCCAACTTTATTTGAAAACTTAGGTTCCGTGAAATACTTAATTAACGCATCCTACCAACCCAAAAGCGCTGGTACTCTCAGATTATGATTTACATTGAAGATGTACTTTAGCAAAAGCCGCTTTGTGCCATTCTTCTACCTAACTCAGATATTATTTGCTCGCCGTCATATTACTATTTTTCACGGTAAAAATCCTCTAGCACTTAGGCTCAATAACAGGTAAAGCACGTAGGAAGAAATTGAACATAAAATCAGAACAGACCAACCGGTAAATAATCTGAACTTCAATGAATATGTAATTAATGCTGGTTAAATCAAACCAACCGAATTGTAAGGTCTCTCTCGAACAAGACCATGAAGGACTTTGGGTCTTAATCTACACGACAATTCGTACATATTTGTATTCTATATGGACTATTTGATAGTGATGACAGTGAATGTCCAATTATATTACAATCTTTAAAAACAAACAAGCCTCGAATAACACAGAACAACTTGTCTTGGAGATGAGAGTATTATAGGGTTTTCGAGATCCAGTTGGAAAAGTTTTCTTTCAAACGTCGCTCGGAGGTAAAGGAGATACTTATATAATTGTTTTATTCTTGGCTAAGCTCAGGTTTGGGGGATATGTTGCCTTTTTGGTGGCTTCATCGGGTGTAGTCGCTTCTTTGTTACAAGGGAACAGAACAGCTTATGCGACATTTTAATTACCTTTGCATTTTTCTAAAGACCAATTAATTGGCGTGTGCTACATATCAAATCAAAGTTTCACCTTAACATTTATACAAAAATTGTATCTTATATTATGGATTGAGAGTATAATGTTACATAAGACCTCAAATGAAGATCTAGAAGCAACAATGGGCCCATGAGAAGTGTCACCGTGTGGTTCTCAGGAAACTTTCGACAAACTCTACCGGTAGTTCCGAGAGTATCTAGAGCTGACGAGGTCAACACCTGCCTTTAAAGATTCTATATTTGTCCAGACGTTGTGAGACTTTCCCTGTCCACCAACATGAGCATTTGCCTTTACGAGATAAAAAAACACGACTCATTGTCGGTATATTACTGAAATTCGGCAATGGAGTCTTCACAGGACACGAAGGAAAGATGTCCTTGAATAACTCTCATGCATATGTCGTGGTCGAGGATATCCAAGTATAAGCTCATTTTATTTATCTCTATATACTTCTTCGACCAAAAAAACTTCTATCATGGTTTCAGGTGCTTGCTATTCTAAATTAAAAACAAATTGGCTAATAGAATTTACGAATGTATTTTATACCATTTCGAAGCGACATCCCGCACTTCCGTGTCCATAAGCACTACCTTTGTTTAATTTCTTAATTGCCTTAATCCATTGGGTTTGCCCATCCATACTCTTCAGCTAAAATTTGAACGCCCGTAATTTTTCTGTGTAATTTGAACATGCCTAAACTGTGTAATGAGACCCGCTTACAGGTAAACAATCTGCAAATCTTTATCATTGAAGTGACTGTCATGGCAGGTTGCTCTAAGGAAAATGGGTAATTGTACCAAGAATACCCCTGATTCCATCAGACCTGTTCTTCCAGTTTAAGTGCACGCAATTTGCTAACAAGGCTTACAATGTTACTGATGACCATCAACACAGCCCAAGGACAAACCCTGAAGGTGGCAGAAGTTGAAACATAATGTCCTATAATAGTTCTAGTAGCAAAATAAGTACTCGGTCCTGATGATAAATCCACTAACGTCGTTTACAAAGAGACTTTGCCATAAATTGTATTATTTTACTGTCTTCAATTGATACTAATAGTCTCTGTGTCTTGTCTTAAAAACAGATATAATTAAAATATATTGAGTTTATTTTTATTCTCAACTTACATCTTCTATCAACACTAAAATTTTCATCAAGGTAATTTCTAACAAATACTTTGCGTGATTTCTTATCCATACGAAAAAAAATAATTCCGGTACTAAAAACGTTATTGTTTTAATAAATTAATATATTTGTATGATTGACATTAAAAATTATATTGAAGTTACGGGAATAAACTAGTAAAATATAGGCCAAAACTAATGACAATTATTAACTAAAACACGTTTTTGTTTCTTATGATTCTTAGGGTTACGGTCATACATACACACATACATACATACATACTATACATACATACATACATACATACATACATACATACATACATACATACATACATACATGCATACATACATACATGCATACATACATCATGGGCCCACGAACTAAAAAGAGAAGAGTTCTTCTGGAAGTACTCCCCTCAATCCTGCTCTATGGAGAGGAAATATGGGCAGATATCCAGAAGCAAAAGACCTATCGGCGTAATATAGCGGCAGTACAACGGCGAGGGGCCCTCAGGGTGACCTGTGCCTACCGCACGATCTCCGAAGCAGCCGTACTGGTTATAGCGGGGGCCTACGCGCAGTGCCTCCTTAAAGAAAGGACCTCAGAGAGGGACCAGTGAAACAGGAACGGACGTCGTACGACGCAACACAGACTGGGTTAAAGTAATGCTAACTCGGTTCCGACTCAGTCTTCCCTGCAAATTACGTGCGGGGAAAGAGGAGAGGAGGTTTTTTAGTGGGTGGAAATCCCACACTACCGACCATCACACTTTCAAATGAGCGGTGTCTATGAAAGATTTTTCCTCCTCCAATAATGTATTGAACTGATATATATACATACATATAGCCAAAATTTTGATGACACTATTTGTATTGGCAGACCAAGTTCACTTACAAATGGAATGTTGGACTAAATGAAAATATGTCACAATAAGTTGATAATTACAAAACTATAACTACATACCTAATAGCACTTGCTTTGGGGCACAAGGAGTCAATAAATCAATTGTCACACTTAAAAGAGTATGCCACCTATCCCTATCTTGAACTATTTATATCCAGTCCATCTTATTACACCCTATACTTATCTTCAGCTAGCTATATCCTGTCCACCTCACTACAACCTATTTATTTCTCGAGCTAGTTCTATCCACTCAACCTTGTTGCACCCTATCCCTATCTGGAGCTAGTTTTATCCAGTCCTGCTCATTACACCCTATCCCTATCTTGAGCTAGTTTTATCCAGTCCATCTCATTACAACCTGTCCCTATCTTGAGCTAGTTTTACCCAATCCATCTCATTACAAACTGTCCCTATCTTGAGCTAGTTTTATCCAGTCCATCTCATTACAACCTGTCCCTATCTTGAGCTAGTTTTATCCAGTCCTGCTCATTACACCCTATCCCTATCTTGAGCTAGTTTTACCCAATCCATCTCATTACAAACTGTCCCTATCTTGAG
>CABFVX010004660.1:0-17141 GCA_902151425.1 Timema shepardi | reverse complement strand
CTGTCCCTATCTTGAGCTAGTTTTATCCAGTCCTGCTCATTACACCCTATCCCTATCTTGAGCTAGTTTTACCCAATCCATCTCATTACAAACTGTCCCTATCTTGATCTAGTTATATACAATACACTTCATTACACCCTATCCCTATCTTGAGCTAGTTTTATCCAGTCCATCTCATTACAACCTGGCCCTATTGTAACACTATAGAATTAATCGCCCCTCAATGGGCGTCGATTGAAACACTACGGATTATTTCCAGATAAAATATCGCTGTGATAATGTTTAGGTTGTCTATAGCTCCGTGGTCGATCGCCTATCATCACTGTACGTAACAGATACCATTTAACCAGCTGTTAATTGCTCCGTGGTCGAGCACTAATTAAATCGGTATATTTAATTGAATTAAAGAAAGAGAACTTTTGATGGCTGTTTATTCTCACACGATTTATTTAAATGGCATCTGTTAATCACTTATACATACTCCAATTAAATACTTTATACCAATGCACACTTGTGATATTAATGTAAATTATTGTATTCTGTGTTAGACTGTGACTGCGAGAGCCAGTGCTAGATTTGTGAGTCCCTAACTGCGTTGCTTGTGTGAGCGTGGGTGTTAGAGCGACTTGTGTGTGTGTGTGTGGCTTGAGCGTGGGCAGGAGGTTGCCTTAAACATACGCACAACGGCTTATATATGACATATCGCTTGCCTCTTGCTTCCCTTGCCACCAGTGTAAAAACTAGCCAACAGAAAGAGTCCAGGCGACAGGTGTTGTGAAGGCTAGCTTCTTATTGGTATAGGGAATTGGCGTCTTTGTCAAATACTGCGGAGTTGTTCTTTTAACAGGAAATATTGTATAAAAAATATATTTTAGGGGTGAAATCCTTTTCCCATTATTTCTGAGAAGCGCGTGTTTCTTCATGGATGAATCTTGAAAGAATACTCTACATATATTACTTTAAAGAAAAATTACCTTCATCCATGACTTTTTACATAATTTAGAGTAATCCAAACCAATATAATTACACTATCTTGAGCTAGTTTTGTCCAGTACACTTCATTACACCCTATCCCTATCTTGAGCTAGTTTTACCCAGTACACTTCATTACACCCTGTATCTTTCATGTTAATCCTAATGTTATCTTCACATCCACGTCTTTGTTTTCCCAATGGTTTCTTCCCATCTGGGTATGCCAGTCAGTACCCTGAACACCGTTTTAGTTTCTACCATTTGCGCTGCATGACCTACCCACCTTAATCTGTGAGATTTGATTTTCCTATTAATGTTTTGTGATGAGTACAGGGTATGTAACTTATCATTCATTATGTCACCTTCTCCACTCTCCATTACTGTCATCTCTTTTTGAACTATTTCCTTTAGTACGTTGTTTTCTATAAAAATAAAAAAATTCCAAACTAAAACCACCGTATAGAAATAATATTGACATTTGAAACAATAAGTGGGCTATTGTATAGTTTCAGAGAAAAGAGTTTTCTCTTGCGATTTCTTCTTAGCTAAACACATCGTCCCGTTTTATTTTATTGTGTAGGATAAATATCTCATAAAACTATTTATCAATCACAATCACTTTTGAATTCAGTAAAAAACTTTTGCCTCAGACCTTTGAGCAGTGAGAAGCACTTAAAATTGAGTCAATAATACCGGGAAATGTTAGAACTGTTTACATTGAGGGAATTAGGAATATAGTATCCATTGTTTCTAATATAAACACGTCAAAACATTAATATAAATAAACAAGAGTATTATAGTTAAGTTTATTTAGTTTACAGTTTAACATATTAAACTTGTAAGCAAAGAGTATTTTATTTATTTTAAAGTATATAAAATTCAGTGTCATTGCTCTAAAATAGTCTATTATATTTAAAATGTAATAAAGATAAATAATAATAGAGTGTATAGTTAATTAATGTACACACAGTTCAGCCTGAACGGTCCTTGCCTTGACGTATTATACTATAGTCCTATTTTTTTAGCTCTACCAGATGGCAGAGATTTTAAAAGTGGGGGCCACGAGACCTTCAGGGAATTTATGACATACCTTTATATATTTTTTGAGCTTATAAAATTGTATATAAAAGGGTGAATAACTGGTGTGTACTAAACAAAATATTATGTTTTCCCATATTAAGGCCCGTCGATAAATAGAGGCCAGAAAGTGGTAGGTTGGCCACTCCCCTTGTGCCTACATCTTTGAGAGGATCATTTGTAAATTCACTTGTATTTTAGTTTTCTCGTTATCCAGCATTAAGAACTTTCAGAAAAAGCCCTTAAACATCAATTTGGTGCCTTTTCCAACAACGTCTGTGCGCTAACAAGCCTTTTCTACTGTTTGTGGTGTATAAAATGTGAAATATAATCATCTTGGTGCGTAATGAGATTCAAGCAGATGGCCAATAAAATTTCTCCATATTTCAATTATATTTTAAAGTCACACAAGCAGTTCCATTTCTAGCATAGATCATCAGTGATTACAAATGTAAAAATATAGTACATGTATTTTGTTTAGTTGATATTGTTGTTCTTTTTAGATTTATTTAAAAATTTCATTTTTAATAATGTAGAAATATAACTATGTTTATTTTACTATCATTTTTATTGTAATCATTTTTACATTAAAAAAATTATAACTAATTTATCTCTATAATAAAATATAAATGTATGATCATAATTTTTTCTAATAATTTATCCTACCTCAAATTATCCATGAATCAGCCGTTCCCTGGTTAGAGGGTAAGTGAATCAGCTATTATCTGGTTAAAGGGTCTGTGAATCAGCTGTTCCCTGATTAGAATATCCGTGAATCAGCTGTTCCCTGGTTAGAGGGTCCATGAATAAGCAGTTCCCTGGTTAGAAGGTCCGTAAATCAGCTGTTCCCTGGTTAGAATATCCATGAATCAGCTGTTCCCTGGTTAGAAGATCCGTGAATCAGCTGTTCCCTGGTTATAAGGTCCATTAATCCGCTGTTCCCTGGTTAGAGCGTCTGCGAATCAACTGTTATCTGGCTAGAAGGCCTGTGAATTAGCTGTTCCCTGGTTATAAGGTCCGTGAATCAGCTGTTCCCTGGTTAGAAGATCCATGAATCAGCTGTTCGCTGGTTAGAAGGTCCGTGAATCAGCTGTTCCTGGGTATAAAGTCCGTGAATCAGCTGTTCCCTGGTTAGAAGATCCGTGAATCAGCTGCTCCCTGGTTAGAAGATCTGTGAATCAGCTGTTCCCTGGTTAGAGGGTCCGTGAATCAGTTGTTATCTGGCTAGAAGGTCCGTTAATAAGCTGTTTCCTGATAATAAGGTCCGTGAATCAGCTGTTTCCTGGGTAGAAGGTCCATGAATCAGCTGTTCCCTTGTTAGAAGGTCCGTGAGTCAGCTGTTCCCTGGTTATAAGGTCCGTTAATCAACTGTTCCCTGGTTAGAGCGTCTGTGAATCAACTGTTATCTGGCTAGAAGGTCTGTGAATATGCTGTTCCCTTGTTTTAAGGTCCGTGAATCACCTGTCCACTGGTTAGAAGATCCATGCATCAGCTGTTCCCTGGCTAGAGGGTCCGTGAATCAGTTGTTTTCTGGCTAGAAGGTCCGTGAATCAGCTGTTCCCTGGTTTAAAGGTCCATGAATCAGCGGTTCCTGGTTATAAGGTCCATGAATCAGCTGTTCCCTGGTTTAAAGCTCCATGAATCAGCTGTTCCCTGGGTATAAGGTCCATGAATCAGCTATTCCCTGGTTAGAGGGTCCGTGAATCAGCTGTTCCCTGGTCAGAGGGTCCGTGAATCAACTGTTCCCTTGTTAGAGGGTCTGTGAATCAGCTGTTCCCTGGTTAGAGGGTCCGTGAATATGCTGTTCTCTGGTTAGAGGGTCCATGAATCAGCTGTTCCTTGGTTAGAGGGTCCATGAATAAGCTGTTCTCTGGTTAGAGGGTCCATGAATCAGCTGTTCTCTTGTTAGAGGGTCCATGAATCAGCTGTTTTCTGGTTAGAGGGTCCATGAATCAGCTGTTCTCTGGTTAGAGGGTCCGTGAATATGCTGTTCTCTGGTTATAGGGTCCATGAATCAGCTGTTCTCTGGTTAGAGGGTCCATGAATCAGCTGTTCTCTGGTTAGAGGTCCATGAATCAGCTGTTTCCCTGGTTAGAGGGTCCGTGAATCAGCTGTTCTCTGGTTAGAGGGTCCATGAATCAGCTGTTCCCTGGTTAGAGGGTCCGTGAATATGCTGTTCTCTGGTTAGAGGGTCCATGAATCAGCTGTTCCCTGGTTAGAGGGTCCGTGAATCAGCTGTTCCCTGGTTAGAGGGTCCGTGAATCAGCTGTTCCCTGGGTAGAAGGTCCGTGAATCAGCTGTTCCCTGGTTAGAAGGTTCACGTGACTAAGAAGTCTGAGAACCACTGCAGTGAATAAGGCAAGGCAAGTTTCCTATCCTATTGGCTAGAAGAAAGAATAGCATATTATAAAATTTAAACTCTTATAAACTGAACACTGTATTTAGTACTTTATTAATGTATTCAATTTTAAGTATAATACGTAGTTCGGTAATTTAAAGTGATTAATCTAACAGCTGTTCACATTAGTTGAGGATTTAAAAGACATGATCGTGTACTAGTATAAATGGATATTATTAATGTACGAGATCATCAATTATGTGGCTTACTATCAATACAGTGCTATGTATGAATATTATAATAGATCAGTAGAAGTACGCTTAGCTTCAAAGAGACAGAAAATTCTTCATTTCATTTATTCCTAACTAGTTTTTATTAAATTTTAAAAAATCTATTCAAAAGTTTAAAATTTCAGCTCCGGGGTGTACATGTCTTGCAAACTCATTTCCCACTATAAATCCTGTAGTCAATTTATTTGTTTAATTTATCACATTCTAATACATTATTATCTAGACTAGGGGCTCCCAAACTGTGCGTCGCGGCTATATAGAACAACTAAAACTTATAATGTATAGTCTCATTTTGAAATGTTATTGAAAAAGTTATACTAGAATCCTAGGATTGTATTCCTACTATACAATCCTACAAACTGTTCACAAGTACTCTTGTACAACAAAAATAATGTCTACTCTAATTCCTCCTTAACCAGGACCGTAATTATGTTCTGTAATTGTATTTTTACATTTAAAAGAATACAAGCTATTCGTGTAAATGGCACTTTCTTTAATGCCTACAAATAGGATGCGGGCAATTTTTCTAAAATATTGGGTACAGAGACATCACACGGAAAATGTGACATGCGAAGGTCTCGAGAAATTTGGAAACACCTGATCGAGACTGTTAAAAGTGTAATATCTCACATTATAGAAGGTATTTAATGCCAATTAACATACAATAAAATGTTAATTTTTTAAATAAAAGGGCACAATAATAACATGTCAATCCAGTAAAACAAGACCAAATATACTTGCGTCGTTGTTAGTTCCATGCGGCTCTAGTAAAGTGAAGTTTGTTATGACTTATGACTTATGAAGCAAGGTTTGCTCTGAACATAAGTTTATAAAGACAGGTTTATGAAGCTAGATTTATGTGACAAGCATGGAACTAGTTTCGCGACCTATAGTTTGAAAAGTTAAGTTTAAAAAGCAAAGTTTTGTTAACAAAGTTAATTATATTGTGAGACTCGGTTTGTTTAGTTATCTACTAGTTTTTTTTGTGAATAAAGGTTTGTTGTCAATATGGATTTATGAAACAATGTGTTTAATGAAAACAGACTTATTGGACAGAGTACAAGGTATGTTATAGAATATTATCGAATTAACTTCTGTATTATAAGGAATGATTGAATTGATATAAAAAGTACTAACAACGTATTGTTTTGTCTTTTTATTAATAATATTATAAAATAAGAATGGTATGTTTTACCAGCCAATATAACATTCGTGTTACCCCACATAAAGTGTAATGGAACCCATTTTGGTGGCCGAATGGTCTAGGACATCTTTCTCACATTTAACTGGACTGCCGATGAGAGAAAGTTGAGGTTCGAGTCCCGATAGGGGATATTGAAGGTGCTTATTTATTAATAACTTTCCTCTCTTACGCCCACGCAAATGTGGGTGTATAGCCTCTAAATAAACCTTCCTCAGTTCTGGCCCAGTAGCGTAAATATCCAGGCAATCTGAAGGGATATTAAGGCGTGGTGTATACACAAAAATTCTGATAGTGTCTGACCAGATATGAATTTATGTTCATTGAATTTTCCTTTCCCGTTCTTTCTTGTTCTCTCTTTCCAAGTTGAAGGCAGATATTAATCCATGTGTTGCAAGCACAAGCACAAGATCTTACAAATAAACATTAAATGTGTATCTGAGTAGACTTGGAGGGTCGTGCACATCTCCTTGTGACCTCTTTAATAGTGAGGGATCTTTCAAGAAATGCGTCACATTCTTTTAGGGAGGGAAGGGTGTATCCCAGTGTGACAAGTTGGGAGAACAACGCCAATCATCACATCACATTTAATACAGAAATAATTTTATTTTACTTTTTGGTATTTTATGTACAATAAATAGTTTTATCTTCTGCTTACCCACGAGTTTATTAATTATTTAAATCACCAAACTTCTCTTGTGTTTACTAGACATCAATATATGAAACTGTGGTGCCTTAAAATGGGAATATATACGTCCCCTAAAGAGCGCTAAAATCAAACTTGTGAGCTTCCTTCTGGGACGCTGCAGCTAGAAGGAAGATACGGCTCATTTGATACAAAATGTGACATGAATGGTTGAGGCTACCAAACCCTTCCTTACCCTCCTCCCTACCCAAAAATATTGTGATACCACTGGTGTAAAACCTCTTATATAGAGCCAAGCAGGACGATATAGCATGGGAGAAACTAAATCAAGAATGACATATATGCTGTCACGTGGATTGTCGAAATTGGTATTCTATTTTATAGCGGTAGTAAAAATGCTCTTAAAACATTACTCTCAAACTCCGAAAAATGTTGCAGCGGAAAATTAGTTTGAGATTAATCCTCAATTACTTGATCAATGAAAATAACATTTCCAGATTCGCAATTAAAACAGTTAAGACTATTTTAATTGAAATTATTAAAGAGTTTGAATAGAAATCTCATTCTTCAAGTTTGGTTCTGACTCCGAAAACCAGACTGGGTTTCATTTGTGCCAAACAACTTCAATATTATAAGTTAATGGAGTGTGATATTGGGGAGTTGTGGTTGAAAATGTTACGTGAATCACTCTGTTGGTCCACAAAGTCTTTTCAATGATGTACCACGTTTTACTAGCCCTACAAGCTATCATCAATAACACAATAGATATGAGTAAGGTAGAATTTAAAGTAAATATACCTTCATTTGTTTGGATGGAGGGTGGAAAATCATTTATAAGATATCAGCCCAGCGCACTTGGCCCGGGTTTGTATCCCAACCTCCTCGTCATTGAAAAATTAGACCTTACGAGAATGATGCCTTAAACTGTATACCTACTGATGAGGGTATTCATCAATGTTGACAACTAGAAGCACCCTGACTTAGTTATAGCATCCACTTTCAAGTTATGACATTGTCAAATAAGAAACGTCAATAGATAAATTGGAGCACTACATTTTTCAGTGATGAGCTAACGGCTAGTATGTTGGCTTTATATTTATATTGCACTGGTCTCCAAAGCGATGTCAGCTGATATTCCTCTGGGTATCTACTGACCTATAAGATATTTCTCTTAGGCAATAGAAGTGTTTTAGTATAATTTATACAGACCATTCCTTACTAGTACAATTCTCTCTGGGTATCTACTGACCTATAAGATATTTCTTTTAGGCAATAGAAGTGTTTACGCATAGTTATATATACCATTCATTACTATCCCTATGCCTTCTGGGTCTCTATATAAGACCATGATTGAGAGAGACAAAGAGAGAGCGAGAGAGAGAAAAAGAAGATTTATACACGTCCCCAAGATACAAATACCCCAGAGGGAAGTCGTAGTGAAAATGGACCCCATTCGACCAAGAGCTTTGACTTGTGATGTATTGATTTCCATTGGACTAAACAGATCTCCTCGTTTCCTACCTCAATAATAATATAGACTAGAAGGTCTCTAATTTAGTGACACAATTTCCGGTAGAACGGATGCATTTTAGGAGCTGGAGCTTTACTTGAAACTTCGATGAAGAATAAGTTAAGGGAAAACAAACGGAAGCGTATTCAATCGATTAGAGAAACCAGAGAAAATAGGTTCACTGTTTGATACCGAGCTTGATTTTGTGTTACCATACATCTTTAATTTTAAATGAGTAAAGCTAAAGAAAAAGTCGTAATTTAACAAACACATATTTAAATAAAATCGAACAGTTACACTATGGAAGAGCGGTATGTTTTATTTTACTCGAAAGACATAAAATAGCAAGGTAAACTTGTACACCTCGTTTATATTTAAAGGTAACAGTCTTATCTTGACCACTTACACTATGGTTATATCTTATAGGCTAGCCCACAAAGCTCACATTAGAATGTCTTGCTGGTAGTTTTGAGGTCAAGGTGTGAATCTCACCCTGGGGAGCTTTCAATTGATTTACACATATTATTAGTAAATTATAGCTATGGTTTTCTCATTCTCTCCACTAATGCGGGCGCATTTCCTCTAAACACCCTTCCTTAGCGTACATTCCATGCCTTAATTACTAAGCATAAACATCTCCAGGCATATACCTGCTCTGTTGGTCACGTGGCCCAAGAAGTCAGTTAAACATGTAAACTGGGGGTATTTCCTATTTGTGAATGATCAGTACGTTTTACCCTCTTGCTATTAAAGCTAATATTGGTACATTTACTCTAAGCTACCCTTCAAATATCTGCCCCTTGGTATAAGTAATTATTAACCTTGGTATTTAAAATACTAATTATAATGTCACATACGTAAATACGTCGGGGTGAAGATTATTTAATTGAATTTTTATAATATTTTTTATTGACTGAAATATTAAGAATGTTGCAGAGTATTTTATTGATAACGTGTTTGTTGATAAAATTAATGATTTAAACATCATATTTGGATAATTGATTCTGCTTTAAGTCTAATTAATATGAATGTTATTGTTATTGCCCTATCTAACTGAGGTATACATCTACAAATGAGATGGGTGTGATGTAAGATGGATGGGACAAGAAGCGGTGAAAATGGGACATTAGAGGTACGAGCAAGGTGGAGAAGAATCGTTGAAATTGATATATGATAAGAACTATAAAAAGGTGAGGAAGGAGTGTTGAAGGTGGAACACAAGGATTAGAACAAAGTGGGAAGAAGTATGGAAGATGGAACACAAGGATTAGAACAAGGTGGGAAGAAGTATGGAAGATGGAACACAAGGATTAGAACAAGGTGGGAAGAAGTGTGGAAGATGGAACACAAGGATTAAAACAAGGTGGGAAGAAGTGTGGAAGATGGAACACAAGGATTAGAACAAGGTGGGAAGAAGTGTGGAAGATGGAACACAAGGATTAGAACAAGGTGGGAAGAAGTATTGAAGATGGAACACAAGGATTAGAACAAGGTGGGAAGAAGTATGGAAGATGGAACACTTGAATGATTAGAACAAAGTGGGAAGGAAGTTACTTTACAAGGGGTCATAAGGAAATAATGTTATATTTTACCATCGCGCTAGTTGATATAAGTCAGAGTTCACTTTAATAATTGTAATGCGCCCATCCTATTTTAGTTTCGAAAGCCCAGTAGCTATGATAGCTTATCTAACCGAAACTAAACATACTTGTTTATTGTCTAGGTGATACCAAAAATTGTTAAATGGGGCCAAATAAATTAATGATTTAATTTGGTCTATCAAACAAAATAAGAACGCTAATAAGTATAATTTATTTTACATCCATAATTGTTTCCAGTCTGTGGCCTGGGTCAGTTTTTTTTATTAAATATATACATATATACAATATTTTATTTTCCGCTACCGGCTGGCTAACCCTGTCGTAGCTTAATATGCCTTATAATCTATCTTAAGACTAGGACAGGCACAACATCCAGTCCCCGGTCGTTAATTCGTCACTGTGAAAGGATAAACCCATAGTTCACCAATGATACATTTTCAATGATGCCAGGAATCGAACCCGGGACACTTAGCTCAGTAGACAAATGCTACCGACTGAGCTAAGGTATGGTATAGTTTAATTTTAATTAGAGTATGATAATTATATATTTGTAGAGGTGATGAACGTCCACGAAACATTCGGACTTCCCCACAACTCCTTTCAACACAACTGGCACTCATTCAACAAATATACACACATCATATGATTTCATCCCAACTAAAATAAAACTAATAGGAGTGGGCCTAAGAAAGTTTAGGGGAACTGAGTGTTCATAGCTCCAAAGCATACATCTGCCCATGTGTCAAGAGACGCAATACTCTGCACCAACCCAATCATACACCCTTCCTCGTTTGGTCCCATCTGGGTACTATCGACTGTCACCGCCTCTCTCGATATGAGGACAAGACACAACCCAATCCAATCAAACAACCAATCATTTCAAAGCTCACTTAATGCCACAGAAAGAGCAAGTGATTATGCAGTTAGTTTTAACTCAAAAGTTTCCCTAGGGTAATAAGTATAAAGAGATCATCTTGTTTTCAGTGAAAAATTAGAGCTGTAATTTTATTAGGTTTAAAGTATATTAATTACCAAAGAAAATATTGTTGGATAATTTCCGCCAGCCTGAAGCAAAATCAGTCCGGTTAAATGTTTACTCCGTGCCAAAATCTCCCTAACGTACAATTAATTAGCAAGTTTTATCCCTTAGTAGTACTCTTACTAATTTTTTGTTAATTAACAACAACACATGTGTTAAGATCTATATTTTGAAATAATCTTCTTATACAACCCGAACGGTTAGTTAGACTCGTGAGAAAAATAAAATTAAATACACTTTTTAAACTATGTAAATTTTTGTAGAAAAAATGGCTACACCGCATTTTTATCACAAATAGTTTATTTGAAGTGTATTTTTATTCATTGCATTCGCCATTCAAATTTAGAAGAACTGACACAGTTAGGCCAAATTTTACTCCATATTGAGTAAAAAAAAGTAATAGCTGCAGGTTTGAGGTCCTGGTGGACTACTCGAGAACTAGTGAGAGCCTTTTTGTAGAGAAAAACGCAATCCTCCCGTTGTGGCAGCTTAACTCATCTGACAAACTATATGCAATATATTCATGTGAATAGATGAGTTGCTTGTAAGAATATTACTATGAGTTTTACACAAGTAAGTTGTAATAGTGAGTTATGATTTATTTAGTCATTTAAGGCCCGTTGACACGGTATTAGTGGACTAATCCAAGTTTAGTGGTGTTAGCTTACTAACATGTTAGTTGTGTTGACATACATTTTTCACTTGTATTAGTATCGCTTCTAAAATCATGGCTGAAAATGAAGTTGTGCTAACTGATCTCTCTATTAGGGCAATTATTTTTTTTATCACTGCGTCTCATTTCTTGTTCGGGTTATTAAAACGTATATATTAATTACGCTTATGTGTTAGGATTTAGAAAGGGTGAATAAAGAATAAGAATGGGTGGCCAAATAAATTATAAATTTTCAGTAAACGCAATGTAGCATAATTAGATGACCTGTTTAAAAAATGTTTTATATAAAAATATAAAATGTTAGTGATTAATATGTCTCATATTTCTTAATTCCTTAATAGCTTAAAATGTATTTCAATTGATCCCAAATAATTACTATACTATTTTTATTGATTTGTTAACTCACCTAACATACATGATAAATAAAATTAAACTCAAATAAGGTCAATAAATCCCAATACAACTCTCGGTTGGCCATTTTTTTTAAATAGGCCTAACGCAGGTTTTTAACACCCTGTTTTAAACTTTGGTATACTTATAACAAAATATTTTGTTAAATGCTAGTTTTCTAGGCCTAAAATATTCCTTAAAAATAATAATTCATTAATTTGTAGATTGGTTTAAATATTGACTATCTGGTTTGTTATGCGATAATAATATTATATTATGTATCTACTAAAGATTCCAAATTATTACTACAAAGTGTTTTAAATGTGTGGGCTGAAAATGTATCATTAAAACTTATAAATATTGGTTAAAGTGTCAACTATGTAGAATGGAAAACGTGACGGAGATTTCGCGTGAAAACCGCCGGCCATTCATACCTTACTTGCCGATAACGCGAATATTATATTGCTGGAACTAATCACGTTACTACAATGTTGTATTATATTTTATGATCGTATATAAAAAAATTTACTCGTTCCACGTGGAGTGTTTGGAAATAATGGTTTGATAAACTTATTGATAACATTTGTTTACCGATATTAAATAATATCTCTCACAAGGAACATTTGCCAAATTTACGTAGGCTTAACATTTTATTTTGGAAACTTCTAGAGAATATGTACACCTGATATAACTTTACAATATTCTCTAATGCAATATCCCTCGCCTTCTTATCATTATAAATTTGGTGCTTAAAATTGTACAAAAACTCGTTATTTTCATAACATTCCACAAATAAGTGTCTCCCGCACAACAAATTCTTTAGTTGCCGCCATTTTGAATCGTCTACTTGCATTAGTAAAGTTGGAAGGTGACTTACTTTTTCACTTGCAAGTGGACTTGTCTGTTAGTAGTTTGCTTGTCTGTTTACACGGTGCTAGCTGTGTGCGCGCAGCCAAATTAGTGTACTTGTATTAGTCAACTAACATCGTATCAACGGGCCTTTATCAATTTAACTTTTTGTGTAAGTGAATTTGTCCAGCTCTATCTACCATTTACTATCACTTCCATCCATATACATTTTATTACACTAATAAAAGATGGGGATGAAGCGAAGTTTGAGATGAAATGCACCCTCATTTTCTTCGAGGCAGAATAGGAAACTATAAAAGAAAGACATCCTCAGTACACTGGTCAGGGAATTGACACCCGACCGCTTTGTCAGTGGTAAGCTAGACTAGATGAGCCTGACACCTAGTTCGCGTGCTCATCGATGCAAGAAAGTCGTTAATAACAATGTGATGAATGTACTACGAGCTAACAAGCTTTTATAATCATTAAATTAAATTACAACTATAAGTTAATGAACGAGAGTTCGTTTCGACTGTGTCATTTAAAGAGTATTTTTTGAGACGCTACTATCCGGTCGAGCTCTTCAACCAAAGTGAGACAGAATTTTCTTTCTTCTTATCTCCCAACGTTAGAATGCGCTGTAAAGGAGAGAAAAAGTAATCTTAAATAAATTTTTTACTTCCAACTCATTAGGGCAAGGCTTCATCATAATTACATTTCGTTATTCTCGTGTTTTTTAATCTTTACCCGTTATCTTTTCTTTTTTTCAAGCTATCCATTTTTGTTCGACCTTAATGGAGGTAAATGGGTCGTCCTTCCGTCAGTCTGGTGACACAATTTTCAACAACATAAAAACTTAATCTTCTAACGCGGTTACTAAACTGAAACTTTGACGTCAACATTATTATTGTTGTGTTTGAGGCACTCAAGCTTGAATTATCTTCATGGCTGATCTTTTTTAATATTAGATTTTTTTAAACAGCTTTAAGTATTTTGTTCAAATTTGGTATCTGGGAAATATTCTACATAATAAATAATAATCATGTCGATGTTTTATCACCGTGTTCCGATTGTACGCATATGTTTTATTTACGCTAATGAATTAAGGTTTATTTAGTAGAATTTTAAAAAAGGTGTACCCACATTTTCGTGGAGGCAGAGGGGATTAAAAAGCCCTAAGTACACTAAACCGAGATTCGAATCCCGATATTCCTGTCATCGCAGTCTAATATAACACGAGAGTTTTGCCTTTAGACCATGCGGCTACCGAAACGGGTGGATTTTAAAATTAATTAAAGGTTAGTTTACTCGTTACAACTTTTAGAGAATTTGAATTTTTTCAAAAATTGCCTTTTGGATCTAGCTAAAAATGGGCAGTTTGGAATTTTTTATCATAATAAATAAGAAACTATATTTCAAATTTTACAAATACAAATAATTTAAGATAGTCTACAAAATAATATTTTTGAAAATTCTAAAAAAAGAGGTTTGAACAATAATTAGTCTTATGTTTAAAATTTGTATATGAAATGTGTTTATTGTGAATAGAAAGATCATGAGTTTGTTTTACTGGGGAATTTGATTCGGGCAGTTTACTATGAACCTATTTTTGAACATTTTGTTCCAAACAATAATACACTAAATTAGAAAGCTAGCACGATTGTGTCATACTATTTTTTTAAATTATTTGTTTACGCATATCATATTATTACTCATATCATATCTTATGTATTGGGCCATGATGTAAAATGTATATTTTAGAGTGAGACACGGTCAGAAAAGTTTGAAAAACACCTATTTACAGGATGATTCACAAGATTAGTTCAAAACTTAAGGAGCGTATAGAGGGACAAGATAAACCAACATTGGAATAGGAATACTTGTACTGTGAAGTCACCCTGAGTGAGGCGAGTTCATTGAAGGTGGGAAACTCTGCTAACCTTTTAAAATAAGATTACTTAATTACTATCCTACTAGCTTAATCTTGAATCACACGACAGGAGCCTAACCTTTACCCCTATTCGCAGACGTCATCAATGGATTTTGCAGCGTTTCCTAAATGAGTCCCAAACTTTGATCAGAATACTGTTCACTGCCGTAACAACGTGTTTGGGCTAAACAGAGCCCCCATGCTATCATTGCTCACAACCACCAAGAGAGGCTTACTGTGAGAGAATGGGTGGGTTTCATGGTCGATAATGTGGTGTGACCTTACCTTCTCCCACCAGGTTTGACTGAACAAATTTACAGAGTATTTCTGGAAGAAATTGTGCCGGAACTGTTACAAGAGGGGCCACTTATCGCACGTCAGTAAATGTGGGTGCAACAGAAAGGAGCACTAGCACACTTTTCTTAAAACTTGTGAAAATGTCTGAATGTATGCTTATTTCAGCGGAATGATATCAGCCTTTACGAATTCAATGACCTAGCCTCACTCAGGATAACTTCAGATGACATGGACTCCTGTTCGAAAGTTATTCTACGTAAGTTGATTCATCCAGGCTTTAAGTTTTGACCTAACCTTTTGAGTCATCGTGTGTAAGTTACGGATATAGCTGCTTCGTTAATCATGAACATTAGTTGCTTAATTTTATCTGCATTTATTGACTACATTAACATCACCCATATGATGCCATCAATATAATTCTGAATATGCCTCATATATGTATTTAAAGACACATGACAGCAACAATCAGAAACTAGATAACCTAAAATATGAATTTAAAATGTATCAAAGTCAAGATCTAGCGACAAAAACAATAAAGGGTTATTAGTTTTAATAATTGACTATCATGTGGAGCTTATTAGAAAAACAGTTAAAGTGTCACTAACAAAACTCTTCTGTTTTATTCACGTGGGGAGTCAATACCCCATGTCTCTCCACCAGTAGGGCTTAAACTGTAGCAGTGTCCCCTAGATCTAGGCAACCATCATAGCAACCCAGTGTAACTGCACAGGTGTACTGTATGTCTCTTAAATCTAGGCAACCGTCATAGCAACCCAGTGTACCTGCACAGGTGTATTGTATGTCCCCTAGATCTAGGCAACCGTCATAGCAACCCAGTGTACCTGCACAGGTGTATTGTATGCCCCCTGGATCTAGGCAAACATCATAGCAACTCAGTGTACCTGCACAGGTGTACTGTATGTCTCTTAAATCCAGGCAACCATCATAGCAACCCAGTGTACCCGCACAGGTGTAGTTTGTGTCCCCTAGATGTAGGCAACCATCATAGCAACTCAGTGAACCTACACAGGTGTACTGTATGTCAATTAGATCCAGGCAACCATCATAGCAACCCAGTGTACCCGCACAGGTGTACTGTATGTCCCCTAGATGTAGGCAACCATCATAGCAACCCAGTGTACCCGCACAGGTGTAGTGTATGTCCCCTAGATGTAGGCAACCATCATAGCAACTCAGTTTACCTGCACAGGTGTACTGTATGTCTCTTAAATCTAGGCAACCATCATAGCAACTCAGTGTACCTGCACAGGTGTACTGTATGTCTTTGTACCTGTACAGGTGTATTGTATGTCCCCTAGATCTAGGCAACCATCATAGCAACTCAGTGTACCTGCACAGGTGTACTGTATGTTTCTTAGATCCAGGCAACCATCATAGCAACTCAGTGTACCCGCACAGGTGTATTGTATGTCCCCAAGATCTAGGCAACCATCATAGCAACCCAGTGTACCTGCACAGGTGTATTGTATGTCCCCTAGATCTAGGCAACCATCATAGCAAATCAGTGTACCTGCACTGGTGTACACGCCCCCGCTACTGCAGAGGTCAAGGATCAAACCCTAGCCTGGATGATATGGGGGTGATTGTCGGGTCGCTATTTCTTACATTTAACTCATTTATTAAATGCACTGTTTTCAAAAACTCAACTAAGAAAAGAGGAGAAGAACACAACTGGCTGACTATAAAAATAAAAAGTTTAAATTATGGCAATAAACGTGAGAAATCAAGGAATACAATAAGGAGAATGTAGCAACAATGGAAACATCACATTTTTAGAGATAATATACCAGCCTTTGCTTAGAGATAGAGTGGAAAATGCCTAAGAACAAATTCTCTTAGTATATACAGCGGAGATATAAACCCCAACATTCCCCATCACTGTCTAACCAGTCAAGACGAGGCTGGCGGTTATTCCTCGAACCCACTGACACGAGTAAGTGCTTAGCATTAATTAGAAAAGTTAAATAAAACAATAACATGATAAAAACTCCAGATTTAAAGAACGATTAAGAAAGTGAAGGAGTTTAAAAAAAGTATAACAAACAAAATGAGATACAAATAAAAATGACATAAAATTAAATTGCACAAAAAAGTCAAACGTAAATGATGTAAAGTTTAACAAGAGAAAGGAGTGACGAACAAGTAAAAATGTTAGAAGACAAATTTGAAAAAGAAATGAAACAACAAACAAACAAAAACTGCTGAAGCCTGCGTGGAAAATATGGTTAGCCAGACAGTGAAATAAATGTTCGGAAAGCGAACAAGCGGAAATGGTCTGGGATGTATGGTAGATGGTTGACGGGGTGG
>CABFVX010004659.1:31704-61969 GCA_902151425.1 Timema shepardi | reverse complement strand
ATTTTTAGAGTCATTATATTTCTCTGGATATCAATTCCTTGTTCCCCTTTCACCACACCCTAAAGAAGAGAGGAGAGCGTGCCTTAATTGAGGGAGACAGTATACTTGAATAAAATGTTATATTACATTGATTAGTTTATTTCATTTAACTTTTCCTCTAAGTTAGGAATCTATTTATTTAGTTTGTTTGTAATTTATATGTAAACATAGCATTGCTGTAAACATTTAATCCAAACACTTCTGCTAGATTTATTGCAAAAAATACTATCTTAAGCCATGTTTTTATATCATGATTAAATATCCATATCCCTCTTGCTTTTATATTTAAAGCAGCTCAACGTTTATTATGTAAAACCTTGTGATTATGTTTAAATAATATCTGATATTTTTTTTAAACAAATGTATTTGAGTTTTAATGTTTTTTGAATTGAATTTATCAGTTTAAATCTACCGGATTTAGATAATAAATTGAATTTAATGGTTTCCTTTAATCATCCCTCTTTTATTGATCTATCTAAAATTAGGGGTGCTATATTGGGGTTTTAGAATGTGGAAACCATCTAATTGGACTAAATGCTGAATGGATTTTATTCAAGAACCAAATTAATCGGGCCATTATAATACCCTCTTTGTTTTATAATATTGACCAGACATAGGGGTAAAAATGAAAATGTCGATGGGGTAATTTCATCGGGTCTTTTTGTATGAACATCAAAAATAATGCGAGTCATTACGGGATTACTGTATGAATGTTGAGTATTATTTATATGGTATGTTCAAAATTACGATTAATCATTTCATTGCAAGTTGATAAGATATACATTCTAATAAAAATACAAGTTTTTCTTCCAAATAGGTTACACGACAAATATCCCCTCCAGATGATTAAAATTATATATGTAAAGGTGCCACTCCTAGGAACTAGGAGATAAAACAACAGCTTTATCTGGACTAGCTCTGACCGTGGCGCGACGACTCAACCCTCGAGACCACTGGGTGTGCTGGGGAACGTTTTCTGGGTGAAGCAATGTTAATAATGATGACACTACCTACCTACAACAATGGTGTGCGGGAAATCTCTACTAGAGCTGAAGTAATACTAAAGATAAAACATGAACAATTGAAATAGAATGGCTCACTGAATTAAATAAACCAATAATTTAAAATACAATAAAAAACGTTATCAAACTTTTGTGGGTTATTATAATTATTGTTTCCTTGTCACTATATACAAATCCTACTTATAGAAATCCAAATAAATACAATTCTAATCTGACAAAAAAAATGGTATTGCATCTATCCTTTAAAAATATTAATCAATTAAAATAATAATGTCTTAACATGGTTAAATGTAAGAGTTTAGAATATTAAAGTAAGAGAAAAAAATATATAATCCAAGCATATATGATATTGGAGTTTTGAGTAGAAAAAAAATGGTATTGTTGAAAAAAAATCAATGGCATTAATATTTTGGCATAAATGAAATATTAATTAATGCTCTGGATTAAATAAAGTGTCTGAATATATTTTGTCGTTTCTGAGAGTTTTATATTAATCCTGGATTCTTGATGTTAAAAAGAGTGAGAGAGGAAAATATGTATAGATGAATATTTGATTGGATCTCACCAAAATAATATGTTGTGTGCAAACAATCCACAGTTCTAGGATATCAATAGGCTCTAGTTCTTTTCTTCACACTCGGCTTTCTATTGATATATTAATATCCCACTTTTAAAATAAACTTATTAGGAACCACACATGTCTCGGTCCATACTTTAAAGACGCAGAAGAAGAAGACCACAATCTTCGTCAAAAAGTTTTCTAGGAATCAATTATTAAAATGTCATATTTTTTCCGAGTCCAAAGACTAAACTTTTACATTATAACAAAAGATAAATTGTTGGCTATGAACTAGGGATGAATATAAATTAAAATGGAGGATTAATATGAAGATTGGAATATATGTCAATGAATATTAATACATTTTATTAAAATAATTAAAATGTTTATTTCCATCTATCAAAATTGAGATACGCGCTAGTTTAGAGATATATACTTCACGTCTTTTTCTTTTCTTACTTTATATCAATAGGCTCTAGTTCTTTTCTTCACACTCGGCTTTCTATTGATATATTAATATCCCACTTTTAAAATAAACTTATTAGGAACCACACATGTCTCGGTCCATACTTTAAAGACGCAGAAGAAGAAGACCACAATCTTCGTCAAAAAGTTTTCTAGGAATCAATTATTAAAATGTCATATTTTTTCCGAGTCCAAAGACTAAACTTTTACATTATAACAAAAGATAAATTGTTGGCTATGAACTAGGGATGAATATAAATTAAAATGGAGGATTAATATGAAGATTGGAATATATGTCAATGAATATTAATACATTTTATTAAAATAATTAAAATGTTTATTTCCATCTATCAAAATTGAGATACGCGCTAGTTTAGAGATATATACTTCACGTCTTTTTCTTTTCTTACTTCTTTTATAACCACACGATACGACACTCACTTGTTTAACAGATCTGCGCATGCCTTGAAATAAAATCATGGTCAACATTGAAAATATATAAAGAAGAGTTAACAAACTTCTTAGAAGAGTAAATATGTTTAAATAAAAAGGTAAGTGTTTTTCCATAGCTCAAAATACATTATTTTAAATGGTGTTAGACTTTCTTCTTTCGGTTTTATTGTGAATGGATGTAAATATTATTATTTTTGTCACGCCTGCAACACAGCGCATTTCTGCGGTCGAACTTTGAAGTTCAACATTTAAAACAAAAATAAATGTTATATTTACAAATTCTAGAAATATAAGTAAATACATGGTAGGATGGCAAATAACATTACAATATAGCGTTTTCAAATGGCTTGACAGTCAATATATGTGTTTTATTCACAATTAATAATGTAAATATAATGATATCCTACCCTTTGTTACAAAATACACCCATATCATATTACAAACGAATTGAAAACCAAATAAAAATGTATATGGTATATATTAACCGAGTCAAAAATCCATTTATCACATTCACATCTAAATTTAAAAAAGCGTTCAGTTAGTAAATATGCTACCCGCTTCAATGGCCGAACAGTCCAACCAACGAGGCTGTCTGCTTGATGCTGGCTGTAGAGCGCATGCGTGGTGAAATGCGCATGCGCACTGTTTGAGATGTTTAGCTCTGAGATTTGATTGGTTCTCCTGTGCCGAACATCTCAGGCAGAGCTGACAAAGTAGAGATTAGTTGAACTTTAGCGGCTCAGCTCGCGCCGATAATGATCGTCAAGTGACCATGTTTCTGTTCCGCGCTAGTTTTTGGGCGAACGCGTGAATTCACAGTAAGACGTCACTCTCGTGTTAGACTGAATTGTTGTTGATGGGAAGATCAGGGTTTGAATCCTAGTATTTTCTGCTGGGAGTTATTTTTATTAATGGATCCCCGCTCTCTTCTCACGCAAACACGAGCATATTGCATACAAAACGGTTCCTTCCCCACTATGGTAATTACTGTAATATCTGCTTATAGCCCTAACAACAGAAAGACGCGGAGATGAAACCAATATTGTTGATAAAGGCTGGGCAATTGGTTGAATAAAGGAAGTGTGGAGTGAGTGTGATTTCATTAAAGTATGAATTGAAAATCTAACACATCAGCAGAGTTAAGCGTTATTACAAACTTAAAACCTCTATTGGATATATTTAGCAAACAATGAGCGAAACCTATAGTTCAAAGTATGGGTAGTATGACGCAGTTCTAAAAGCACAAAAACAATTGATACAGAAACAGAGTAAAACCCCTGCGTTAAAGAAGGCCTCTAGACCGAAACTGAAAGCCCTAAAAACCGGAAAAATCCCTGAATATTAACCGGATGTGATTTATATTTGGAGATCAATATATAGCATGAAACATGGAAACATCTTTTTTTCATTATTAATATTATGCTGACACATTGAAAAACAAAAATCAATAATTTAGAAATATTTATTAGAATCACGTCTAAAGATTACACTTTTGTTTGAATTGTTTCTATTTATTCTAATATCTTTAAATATTTGACTCTGATCCATAAATTGCCATTATAATAGACGGTTTTATGAAAATTTACAAATATTCTTTGATTTAGGGAATTTCACTTCCTAGACTGAGGAAACGCTTTATTTTTTGGAATGTTTTTATTGTTAATTCACATTTAAATCAACAAAATTAACCATAATTCAGTTTAAAGGGATACGTAGTCATTTCCACGGTGAAAAAAAAAAGTTTATTTCTCATATGAAGTCCAAGTGATAAAAATCGTATCCATTATCAAGAACAGAGCGTGCCCACTGCCCAACCCATTATATACAGCTACCTATGAAGGAAATTACTGGTGTTTCTTAAAGTTTATATCATTGGTTTGGTCTCATCTTGTCCTTCGTTTTGAAATGTTTGATGATTTCATGGAGTTTGTTATTTTCGTACTGAAATTAAATTTGGCACGCAAAGAGATTTGGGCAGTAGATCAAGTTACATTTAAATAATTCATTATGTTGTAACATTTGAATGTTTATTCAAGCTACATATTCATTTTTCTATATTGTTTTCCTCTTGTAAAATCTACCACAAAGCTTTTAAAAATATTCCTAAAATCAAAGAGTGGTGTAAAAACGGGGAAGGGGGCTATTTATTTTTTATAAAAAACCTGTCCCCCTACTCTGACACGAATAAACTCCTCCCACCCCTGGAATAATCTTCCTATAATTTGGATTTCTCTCACGCTCTCTGATATTCCCTAACATGAAGCCCAAATATGTTTTTTATAAAAGTCTAAATAACTTCTAGAGGCATACAATTTAAAAAAAAAATTGGGGGGGAAGACACTTCAAAATATAGATTTTATAGTTGGCATTTAATTCTAGATAAAATCCTCTCGCTGGGCTGGAACTGCCAACATGACTTAAAAGTATGGAAAAGTGATCATCTGTTACATAAAAGTGATAAAAATTTTGCTAATTTACTTTAAAATGTGACAAAAAGTGACAAAATACTTTAAATATACACATTTAAAATTTTTAAGCCATAAAATAAGAGATTATTCACATCAAACTCCCCACATCTTTTTTTATTTAATTGTTTTCTTTAATTCCAAACTAAGCATCAGTTATTACAAATAATAATAATAAATTATGTATTAACTACACCTAATAAAACAGATATATTTAGTTTAAGCTAATTTGAATCTCTTACTAACTTAATGTAATAATCTGTCAGTAGTTTCATTCTTGGAATTAGCCTTTTTTTTATTGTAACATCTGTTCTCGTGTATTGATAGATTAAGATTCTTCTTCAACTTTACGTTTCTTTTCTTCATTTGGCTTTCTCATTCTTAGCTGCTTCCCTTTCTTTTTTAGCGTCTCTTTCGTTGTATGGATAATTCTGGTAACTTTGATGAACAGTCTTTGCAAGGTAAATTCATTTTTTTGTAAACATTATGTAACTAGGCTTATTACAGGTAAGTTTTAGAGCATCTTTCACAAGCAGTGTTCCATTCAAAGTGCTTTCTGACATAGTAAGGAGGTAAGAAGTATTGGCTTTTTTTAAAGTTATCAATTAGTAAAAAATTGTCATTATTGAAGAAGTGGTAAATATTCAAACAACAAGGGACAAATATTGAATTTTTTTCATTTAAGTGACAAAATGGAAAAAGTTAAAATTAGTGAAAAAAGTGACTTGGTTCCAGTCATACCAGCTACCTCTCCAAATAACTTCTAGGGGCATTAAAATTTCAAAATATTTATGGGGAGGACTTCCTAAATAAGTTTTAGAAGAGTCTATTTTTTTTTAAAATACAGTTTGTCTTTATTTTTTAATTGCCAAACGGTAATTACTTTCCTAATACGCCTCATATTTTCTAGACATATAAAAGGGATATACAACAGGACACTAAAAACCCTTCTCTTTTTACTTTCTCGTTATCGTACAGGTAGAGAAAGTATTGTGATCGTCAAAAAAATCGAGTACAAGATTTTGATAAATCTCGACGTTTCATGATCCCCCGAATCCGAAAAAGATGTTTTTGAATTTTCGTCTGTCTGTTTGTACCTACAACGAGATCCTAAACTAAAACTTGGTTTTCATAGGGTTACCCCGAGGAATTTTTGGAATTGGATATCCAACCCTAAAATTAAGGGTAGTTTACTGAATGGCAAAAAGAGAAAAGGTCGATTTCCTCAAATTCGGCCCTAACGATTTTGATTATATTTCATGTATAAACATTTATAAATATTCTAAATAAAATGTCTTCTCTCAATGTTTCGGCAACATGACTTTAAGGACGTCGGTCTGACGCGTAAATTAACATTTTTTTAATCATATTTCTGAAACTATTTGAGATATGAAATTACTTATCATTACAAATATGTAGATCTATTAATAATAAAATACTTTATTCGAAGCATAATTTTATAAAACCAATAACTTTCAAGCTATACGCAAAGATTGATATTTTTTAAGTTTTCAAACACAAAAGGTAAAATATTGCGTCCGTTAAAAAAATTATAACCTGAAATATTAATGGATGTCTACGTCTCATGACCCCCGAATCCTAAAAAGTTGTCTTTGTAATGCCGTTTGTCTGTGTGTCTGTTTAAACTTAGACTAGTTTAATAAAGGGTGAAAAGAGAAAAAATCGATTTTCTTAAAATCGGCTCTAACAATTTTGATTAAATTTCGTAGATAGTCGTTGATTGAGATTATAAATAAACTGGCTATTTTCATTTTACAACAAAAATGAATTTTAGGGTACTTTACACGAGCTGAAATTTTCATATCTACGCAACTATTTGAGATACTAAATAGCTCATCATTGTTAAATTGTAGTACTATTAAAAATAAAAATAAACTTTTATATGAAATATATTTTTATAAAACCAACGGTTTCTGATATTGGCAAATATATTAATACAATTTTGTGAGCTTTAGTTTTAAAGAGATAATACTTAAATCACAACGTAATAATTCACCAATGCCACAGAGTAATTAAATATTAGTATCTCAAAAATTTGTTATTTTTCCTTAAACCTCTTAGGATAAATATTTGTACAACAATGATCTATCTCCATTTTGGATTCAATAGTCAATATTTAAATTTTTTATTGGACAAAATTTATAAATGAAGAATTTAATAACAATGCGATGACATAAAGATGTCCAACACCTAATAAAATGTCGAACATTTTAACCGGAAGTTGAAATTTTAATACAAAGTGTTGACCCTTGGGGACCCAATATTGATCATTTTTATCGGTCCAAACATACAAATCAGGACATAAGTTATTTAAAATTAAAATTATAAAATTTAAAACAGGGACTAAAAAATGTTTTAAATAAGTATAGTGCAATTTATGTTAGGGTTTTCTAATGTATATTATTTCGTTTCACATATATTACGAGTTTAGAGTAAATATCTCCATTTTTAAACAATAGAGCGAGAAAGTCCGTGCGGAGTTCCGTACCATTTATTTTAATAACGGCCCCCCTAGAAAAATTCTCCACATCCAATGTCAAATATTTTTTTAAGAGAGAGGGTTGCACGTTTAGCCCCTGGTACTAGGCCCGGTTCAAGCACCTGACGGGCCTGGGTGTTCATTTTTCAAATAGTATCGCAATAAAAATAAATTTGGGGATGTTTCTATGTTATCACATAATTTGGAGTGTATGTTGCTGGTATCTCAAAGTAATAATTTGTGTACCACATTTTTTTATTCCGTACAGTCATTCTTTTCTTACATCATCTGACAACATTTTAACATAAATTGCAGCATTTGCTACACAGTCACCAAGTAGTATTAATTTGTCGTCAAAAAGAGAATTTCCTGCTTGATAAAACTATATATTTGTTTGGCTCATAATACAAAATCATTGTATTAAAAACTAGGTATCCGAAGTGTAATGCAGTTTTGTGTAACCTTGGTTGGTAGTGTGTGCTACGCAGCTCTGTCAGTTGTTGCTTTGTACTTGCCGGTAAACGCGTCTGGTGTTTAATGTTGTATTTCACGGCGAGTATGTGGGGCACGTTTCTACAATTCGTTAAACTGCCGAGAAAGTAGGGGAGGGGAGGTGTGATGCAAGTTCAGCTTAGAAGGGGTTGTTGTGGGTGAGTTAGGGGTAGGTGGGATGGAATAAATCCTTAATAAACAGGGTTGAGAGGGGCGAAGGAAGTGTGTTGCTTTGGGAATTCGAGATACCAAGAAATGAAGAGGAAAGGAAGTATAATAGTGGGTTAGGTGTGGCGTGTGGAGAAAGGGGTAGAGAGGGCTTTATTTGGTTCTCTGTTTCGGTACTTTCTACTCTACACTGTTGGGTGAAAGTGTGTAAAGGGAAATTAATGAAGTGGAGTTGGAAGTCCGACTTGAATAAAGTTGAGATACGTATAACTTGATTATGCTTTTATGAAAACATATCTCATTTATTTGCTCAAGGTTCCAATCTCACTCAAGGCGGAAAATACAAATCGAACGAATATTCATGTTTGGAGCTTCATTTGAAATGGAAAGTTTATTATTGGTAAATTTGGTGGCGTTGTTGTATATACAAGTAAATAAACATGGATACAATTTTTTACTTTTGACATTGGTTAACTCTTTCAAATTGTTTTTAAAAAAGTAGATAAATATTTGAGTAAATATTTTAAGGACAATAAATTACATTTTAATAAAAAAACTATTTCACTTTTAGTTCGTTGCTTGACATAAATATAACAGTTATTAAATATTTGCACACGTACAGATTTAACCATATACATGACAATGGATGTATATACTTGGAGAATATGGCCCTACATGAAAAAATTGTCAAAAAATAGAGTCAAAAACATATTGAGACTGACATTATTTAACTAATACTAGGGTTGGGCCGTTAATCCGTTTTTCAGATATTGCCGATGCCGATACTGCCAGTAACCAATGCCATTTAATATTACAAAAGTGTACAATAACAATACTCAAAATTAAAGAACAATAACTAGCTGATTTACCATTTTCTTACTTTACATGATAGCCAACAAAACAGAAAAAAATATCCCAAACGGAATTACTAGGTATTTTTTTAAGTACAAATAAAAATATTCCCAGGTAGTGGAAAGTTTTGTCTTTGCTGTTTGTTGTATTATTAAATAGTAATGTTAGTAGTAATAGTAGTTAAGTAGTAATGTATTGTTTATCAGTTAAATGACAAAATAACTAAACTGTAGAGTATGACACCCACCTCGGTGGCGTAGTTGGCTAACGCGCTAGTCGTGTTGAGCTCGACTGCTGAGGACGGGGAGATCGAGGTTCTAATCTCAGTCGGGTGAACTAGGGGTGGTTTTTCCTAAATAGTTTTCCACTCTCACTCCACGCAAATGCGGGTTCACGTCCTCTAATTCAACCTTCCCAATTCACAATCCATTAGCGTAATTAGTACTTAAAGCGTATAACCCGAACGGGTAGTAAGATGCAGTGCTAAATAATAATAATAATGTAGAGTATGATGTCACCTTACCGGCACCACACGCTCTGGAACTCTGGGCCCGCTGTGTGTGGCGCTAGAGGGCAGGTCACGTGATTTTGCTCTCCAGCTACCACGCGGGCGGGACCAGAGTTCAAATCTTACTCACCTTACTAGCTTACTTTGGGTCAGTTGAACATGATAGTGCTTGCTTGTACATCAAACGAAACAGTTGGTTTAGACGTTGTTATTTATGAATCAGCTGTAATTGTAACATCACAAGAACCTGTTAACCTTTAATGTTTAACAAATGCTTTCAGCTGTTACCAATTAATAATTGTTCAATAATCTGGCATTGGTTATTTATTTGGATCACCTGTGGGTATAACCAAAATCAGCACGCTTCCAGTAACTGGGTGGTTAAATGGTATAATTAGCAACAAACAAACAAATAAACAAGAAGAAGGTTTCATTGTAGCAGAGCTAACAAAAGGGTTCCATGCTAATAAAAGGGCACTCCAAACAAGGGCATGAACGCACTTTAGCAAACCCACAACAACTTCAAGTGCTGACTGTACGTAGAGTCCCTTTCGAAATATCCATGCAGAAAGGAGATATTTTCTGTTTACTGTGAGTAAATGCCTTCAGCATCCTACACAAAAATGTCGGGTGTTCAACGCTGAAACGAAGAGTCGAACCAACCATCCTAGCTGTGTCTACAAGAATTCGTCCCAATGATGTTAACCTCCACCATAACTCTTCACCATACGTGGGGATTCCTTCCTTCAACAACCTCAAACAGACATAATTCCCCTCTACTAGAAGCGTCCATTAGAAGTCACAATTGAGCTCCACAGAAACTGTCAGGGATGTTTTTCAAGATGGCCTACTGCAGTTCAAACAGCTAAGTTGGAAAGATGACTATTTTATACATTCAATGACATTTTAAAGTTATGTGGTAATTTAATTAATGTATAAGAAAGCCAATAATTTGACCCCCCCAAGTTAATTAGCACAACTATGTTCTTGGTGAAACGTATACGTAAATATAAAAAAAAATCAACATATTTAATATGAATATCATGTTTAAAGGGTTAACAGTATGGTTTTACTTATTTGTCTAGTATCTTATACATTTCTAAGTGGTAGTACGTGACCAAATACAGGAGTACTTGTCAAATGGGTCAGGGTGTACAAGCGCTAAATAACAAATATAATATTCTTATTTAGAACATTGTGCTAAGTAGACAAATGTAAAATAAATATGGAAGTTTACAAATTTGAATCCAATGAACTCCAATATGAATTACGGATTAGAGGTATTAACTCATGGTTCACCACAGACAGAATTCATTCGCAATTTCGAGAAATAATAGATCAGAAACAGGACGGGCGAAAGTCACGGGTAGTCATTGAATGAATACATACAGATTAAATCGAGGTTCCCATCATAGAACATAAATTACATACTTTGCTGTCCCAAGTAAAAGAAACTAAATCCTCCAGTTTAAAGTGTTAGGATAGTAATTTTTAAGAAAAAAAAATTAGAAAACTGTTTATTTACGTCAATGGGGAATGGTGGGATGGCAAATAACATAACTACAGGTAAAGTCAGAACTCTGAGACATTTTATTTGGATCCATGTTGACGTACCGGATAGAAACTATAGTGGCCCAAAAATTTCGAACATATCTAGCTGCTCAATTTCATCTCTGAAATTAAAACAATAAAATATACAAAAGATAAAACAAATAATAAACTTTGTTGACAAAAGTTGTAATAAAGGAATAATTAATATTTTAGCAAATTAGAAATAAAATCTTAATTAAAATTGGAAGACATTCCAAAACAAGGGAATAGAAGCTAGCGATAAGGTCTTAGTGTAATTTATAACTGAACTGTGGAAAAAATACAAGATGAAGGAGGTGAAGATGAAAATAATAGAACACTGTTAAATGAGTCGGGGAAGAAGAGATTGCAAATATTAATATAATGGCTCTTCCAGGAAGCAAATTACGGCAACACTAAATGTACTTAGGTTTGCTGAACGACCAGAAACATTAACGTCGACTAATAAATTCATAACGTGAAAGAAGTTAATTGGTCACGAGAAAAAATAAATGTATTTTTATTTAAGCTGTTGTTCACTCCATTTACTATGAGAGCTTACGTTCATACCTTGATGTCCTTCGAAATAGCACTATCATTTAAACTGCACCATAGTGGACACAAGCAAGGTAAGCTTGTAATGTAAAGGATTAATGAAGAGTTGAATTAAATTATTTGTACGTATAATTGGACTTGTGGCTCAAAATTAATTAGATTTTTTTCTTATACAAAGAAAAACCTTTTTTTTTAAGTAATATAATCTTTATATTATCTACCATAAATAAGTAAATTTTTAGAAACCTAATTTAAAAAAATGTTTAGTGTAGAAATTAAACCATTTGCTCATATTATTTACCTTATCTATAAAAAAAACTATAATAAACCCACGATTTATTGAAATTTATGGTCAGTTTACCCTTTGGGAGGTTTAGAAATTTTTAATTTTCTTATAATATTTTGGTTCAACTCGAAGTTCTAAATCTTAGTATTTGAAATATTTCAATTGAATTACAAGTACAACTGTATCCCAGATTTATATTCTATGAAATACCATTTAATATTTAAAATGTAAATGTCAATATTTTAAAATAATCTAATTTCCTATAGCAACCTTTATATTTTAAATAATATATCTTCATGATTTCATATTTTACACTAGTCAAACGGAATATTTCGACCTCTTATATTAATGGATCATGGTTAAAACGCAGCATTCATTGAATTATTTGGTTTATTGGGCACGGCCAGAGTAGCCATGATCCTCAAAAATGGTCAGAGCCATTAAAACATGGATCTTTTGTCTGGAAAACCAAAGAGAATTCCACGGCTAAAAACCGACTGGCCTATTTGTGAATTTAATACATTTTAGTTACAAGCTTTAAATGTCAGACCTTTTCATAGAATAAAAATCTAACTTAAGGACGAAGAACGCTGATCCGAGCACACATCTTACCCCACTCATTGAAACATTGGATTGTGTAACGGCAGCATTAAGCTCCAATCCTGATCTACCACCAATTTTCGTGAACAATCATTTTCATTCCTTTATACTACTCTCAAAAGTGTCTAAGGATGTGCTAATTTTAATTTGATAGGCCTGAAAAACTCTTTGAGTTTTCTTTCTAGAAAATTGTGACAACCCTGGTGACTCATAAACAATAACATATTTCGTGATGTTCAAATTAGATTTGATTTAAATAAAATTATTATAAAATACATGATTCGGATTTATAGTTTTCTAAATCATGATATTCTGTTCAGATTTTATTCGAAATTGAAAACCTTGTATTTACAAATGCTTATTTATAATCATACTTTTAAAATGTGTCAGATTAAGGTAAAATGAAGTATCGATGTCATAGACTTGACAAGAATTCACTGGAAATGTTTTGTTTACTTTCCGATAATATAATAAATCGTAAGATTTAAATATTTTTTTCATTTTTGAAATTTAATAGCTCATAATTTTTTTTAAAATTTCATTCAAGTCCTTTCAGTTAAGTTTTATTCATCCTGGGCCTAAAGTGATAAAATCACAGATTATATTTAAAATATATTCTCCCTTATTAAGAGTGACTTAAATAATAACTATTTATACAAAATGCGCACTTAACACATAACAATTAACTTTAAACTTACATAAGAACTTACACAGGGACATCTACAGGGAATCTTGGTGGGTTTGATTTGAGGGGGGACACGTTAGCTCTTTTGTAATGGCAGTACCATTCGCATTCCTTAGAAGCACTATTACAGAGGTCAGAAACTTATCCACCTGTCTTGGAACATTCCGCTTGGGGATAACTCGGCCAATATCCCTTCAATCACTGAGCTCAGAGGAATACCTTTACACAATACAGTCTCCAAGGACATAAGGAGTAAGGAGCTTTACACTATTATACTCAGCAGCAACTCACCTACATGCCTTCCTAAGATTGTCAAATGCATACCAATACCTGTTCCCATGGGAAAGCCCACTAGAATACTCCAGTAATGAATCGATGACCCAAATAGAAACCAGAGAGTGATTGAGCTCCCTGACTAAATTAATGGATGCTGGGTAAATGCCTGTAGATTCATAATATACAGAGTGAAAGGCATATTTGAGGAAGGCTAACTCCTTGTCCCAAATATGCTGTGCCTATCAATGAAAAATAGAACCAACCTAATATTTATATTAAGATGCTTGGCGTTATTAGGACTCGGATGTTACGGACTGGTAGTTACAAGTTTGATACTTCAACCGCAACACATGTCCTTAAAAGAGGATGATAATAAACAGTGCCCATTATCACTAACAATATCTCGGGGTGCTCCATACAGTTCCCACACTCGTCTGCAGAGTGCATTGACAGTGGTGGTCGCCTTCATACTACGAAAGGGAAACATAATGACATATTTGGAAAAGGTATCTACTAGTTCTAGGATGCAAGTGTTATCCAAGGATGAATGGGTGATGGCCCCACATATAAACGAACACTTTATCCCTGGGACGTTGAGTGACATCAGCTGAATTCAGCACAACTCTGTAATTCTAGGTGGATTTAGCATTCTGACAATCTTCACAAAGGCTACCCCTTAACATTATGCATTGACATTGACGTTGACATAATTCATTTCGGGCCAAAAGAAAGTCTTGGATGTATTTTTAAAAGTCTTAAGAAGTCCCAAGTGGCCTCAATAAACAGAATCAAGGAAGTATCTTAATAGTATAAATCGATTAGACACAGGAACTAAAATATTTCTGTTCTTCCCCGTAGAATCAGAGACGACTAGGAGGTTATTTAAATATATAAAATAATCGTACTTTATCTCCCTTCAAAAGCATATCTGTAATTCATACGCACTAGGGATAGCACTATCCTGATGGTCATTAATTAAACAAAGGACTCTGTAATTGGCCAGATAATAACAGTTATCATTGTCTTATCTTTTTCTCGCACTAATAGGATCATGACCCTCATCCATATGGGGTAGTGCATCGACAGTGCTTTAATGCTTAACCTGGATGTGATGTGTGGAAAACTTGAAACCCCCACCTCCCAATGTTTCCTGATATTTCAGAGTGATATCACACCCAGACGAGTGCCATGATGTCAGTTTACACTTCAAATTAAGGTTGCTCTAAATAGACAACAAACTTCTCATCTCCAAAGACACAGCCCAGACGTTCTTTCTTGCAGGAATTGTACCTAATTTCGTCTTCAGGGAGTGTTTTCGTGGAGTATGCTAATCGAGAGGGATAGCGATATTGCATTGCGCTGTTGCGCATTGAAAATTCTGCCATGATGGGTCTGTATCGTTATTTGGACTCCTGTTTGATTCACTAACTAAAATAAATTTTACAAAACAATAGTAAAATCTTTCTCAAATTGTTTAATCATAGTTTGGAAAACGTTTTTACTCAATAAACTACTCTTAAATGATTTTTCATCAAAAAAACTATGAAATGTTATTTATCATCAGAGACACCATCCAGATAAATTTCTATCACAATTGTTAGATATATTTTCGAAAGGTAAAAAATTTCTAAAATCATTCATAAAACACTTTTAATGATATGATTTGTGTTAATATTACGAACGCTCCTTAAGATGTGACCATGGTTATATCCTTATTGCGAACAAGGCATAATTCGTCTGGATTTAGAACACACCCAAAAATGGGTCACCTAAATATCCAGTGTCCAGATTAAGGATAAGATAAAGAAAAATTCACGTGAATTCCTAAGTGAAGGTGGCTAAATAGATGGGAGGGCTTACTGGCACACCCACTGGTCGGTCACCCGGGCTTGCCCCCTAACCAAGACTAGCCTAGCCTAACCTAACCTTACCTAACCTAACCAGGAAGTACTTGTGTACATAATTTAGTTAAATTTAGAGTGACAAGGCTGAAAAGCCGCATAATTACTAGGAACCCAATGGACCACTCATATTGTCAAATTAGGGGTGGGATGGAATAGCGGACATTGCGTGTCCGTAGCCTAGGCTAAGCTAAGCTTAAAACCTCTCATGGAATATTATATAGTACCAAATAAATGTTCCGAGAATCTTTCGATCATTAAGTTCTTCCTACAATATTAGATATTTGTATAGTCATACTAATGAGGTTTTTGACCGAAATAATCGATATTTAAAAGTAGGAATGATCGTTGATGGTGTTTTCTTTCCACCGAGTTTCTATGTTCTATGCTTTAGTTTACTAATCTCACCCATTCCAGGAAACATCGCCTTAAATAGAATTATTGTTATCTCAACACGAAACTAATAAAACACTTGGTATTATGATAAAGCTATATAAAAACCATTCATTTAAAATCAACCGTTGTTAAAATAGATGTAGACTTCCACATACTCTAGTATCTACTTGTGGTAGACCTACGTTTACAAATTTTGTATTTTTACCTGATAGGCTGTGTGATCTCTTGAATGAGCAATTTATAGATCTAAAGAAATTTTTTGTTGTGGGCGTTTCCCGATATGTGAATTTCTGTACAAACTAAGTTCATGGATTTATAGAAGTTTTAAGGCTTGAAAATTAAATACCAGAAACGTAAAGGTAGATTTTTGTAAAACAATTACATTTTTTATAGAAGTAGGAATATCTCCAAATACTTTATATTTCATTACATTAAAATTATTCCTCTTTAGTTAAATTGTATGCTACGTTGATAGTAACCTGCACGCCACTAAAGTAAACAAATAAATATACATGTTTTGTTAAGTTTCTATTAGCACTTCGTTGTACTACCGGTTAGAGTTATTCGCTTTTATACGCTCATGTACTAATTACTACAATGGTTTTAGGGATTAGGAAGACTATATTTAAAGAAAGTGTATCCGCTTTTGAGTGGAGAGAGAGAGAGTGTGTGTGTGTGTAAACCCATTTAGGAAAAACCACTCTTAGTAGGCTATACCCAACCGAGATTCGAACCTCAAGCTCCCCGTTATCGGTGGTCTAGTCTACTGCAAGAGTAGCGTTTTAGACTATGTGACCAACGAAACGGGTGCTTGTTTGGTTGTGTGATTGAACAATAAACTATTTTAATATGAATTAATATTGAGTCGATAAAATATGTTAACATAACAAATAGTAGGCCTACTAACTATAAATGTACATTTATACATACTTAGTGACTATTTGTGGCTCTCAAAGAACCTCTCATTCCTCGAATATCGGAAAATCTCTTAAAGGATAAAAACGTTTACCAGTTTTGTTTGGTACGCCTGAGTGGACATCACGTACCTACCTTGTGACCGATCTCTGGGAAACATACCCCCTTCCCCTCTTCAGCTCAGGGAATACCAACGCCTCCCTAGTAACGGATATAATTCTCCACTCGTCCTGAAATTTTTACACTCGACGATCTTTGAATCTTTGATCCGACCAAAAACTCTATTTAAATTTTCTCTTTTCTACGTTTGTTCCGTTTTATTTTTGTATTATTTTATCTTTGTTTGACATTGACGGGCTCTGTCTTCCTTGTGAAAATAGACATGTGTTAGTCGAACAGTTGGCGAGTTCGTGGCATGTTCATATTCAAAGGAAGTCTATATTGGTCACCGTTCCGAGTATTTTGTTTGGTGTTTCATTGCTGTTAAAATAATTATATTTTTTATTAATTATTACATTTCTTATACTTAATTACATTTCACATAGTTAATTACATTTCACATAGTTAATATGTTTGTTATAATTAATGAGAACAAAATGTTGTTTAAATTTTGTTTTTAAAAAAAGCAATAAATTTAGGCCTAAAGGTGAATCAAACTCGTTACGTTAAACTAAAAGCACCAAAACGCATTCAATTCAATTTTCAAGGAAAGGGCTTCCATATTTCTTTTTACTGTTACATTTGATAACATTTTACTATTATTAGTGTTGTCATACTGGGACTGATAATAATTTATATGATGACTACCGCAGATCACGTGATGGAAGTAGATCTTATTACTTTTGTTATCTGTAATATAAGGATCCTTCTCTGCAAATTTGACTGTGCCACTGATATATATATTATCGTTTTACATAACTACATAACTCATTTTCTAAGATTTAAACCGTAAATATGCATTCACAAATACGTGACTTGGTCTTCATTAAGGTCATTTGATTATAAAAGCTTATTGCATAGTGTTTACAAGTCTATAGTAATTATATTATATAAATAGTGATTCAATTATTACAAATTATTTCATTTCACGAGTTATAAAGAGTAGAACTTGCTATTGTATGGCTTTCGCGTACCATTATTAAACCAAAGTAATTAATGTTTGGAATTTAAATTAAATATAACTATACATTCATATGAGGTGTGCACGATTAATAGTTTATAGTATGTTATAGACAAATAATTTTGAATGTACAAGCAGTTTAAGAGAGATGAGATTAAATCATTTTTAGTCCTATGTAAATACTGTTCTTTTATACCCCGATAAATTGTTTCATCTCATTTTGTAGCACACAATGTCGTTATTTAAAACCAATTTTTTTGGACTAACTCTATTCGTTAAATATATTAATGAGAGCGATTTTATATTTGTTTAGCACATAATCTTACTACTCATTCAAGTTATAAGCTTATGCACTAATTGCAATGATGTGTTAGGGATGAGAGAGGTTGAATTTAGAGGAAGTGTAGCCAAATTTGCATGGGGATGGAACACAATGGAAAACAATTTAGATAAAAACCACTCTTAGTACACGCAGCTTTAATCAAACCACCACCATCCCGTCATCAGCAGACTAGTCTATTGCGAGAGTAACGACTAAGACCATGCGACCACCAAAGTGGGTAATGACACAGCATGGATCATTGCAGAGATTGAGATGAAATGCCTATTTCATGAAATTTCTTGTTTTGACTTTACCGAGTGTAGAAACAACACCGACTAGTAAAACCCAGTATGTCCACCAGGGATAGAGAGGTTTATTTGGAGACTATTTTTATCTTATGATTTCCCTACCATTGTATGGTTATAATGTAAAAGCAAAGAAGTGTCTTTAATCACCCTGACAATTTCTGTTACGACAACTCTGACGAAGTAAATCCTTAGAATAACTAAAAGTTAATAATATTTGTATCTTGGTTTCAATATGGGCAACCAAAACAAAAAGTGGGCAACGCAATATTTATCCATCATTAATTGCACAACACACCTGAGGATGTGGCTAGCTAGAAAACTCTAGAGTACGTAGTGAGTACTTAGTAACCACGTTGACGTTTGCTATTTCTGTATTACAAAAATATCAGGGATGCCAAAAAAAGATATTACTGTTTCATATTATCTGCAATAAGTCCTGTTCCTCCAAGATAAGAACAATCAGTTCTAGTTCCTTCAAATTTACGGGAACCAGTTATGAAGATTGTGAAGATAAATGTATTACAAACATCCACTTCTAAGGATTTGTACTACAAACTGAGAACATATGATGAGCTACTTTTAGTAAGGCAAGAACATTTTAATAGGAAAGTCCATGACCTAAAGTTAGCCAATGAGTAATCTGAACTCCTTAGTTCCTGGCTAAAACGGGTAGTATTAATTTCATTTTAAATGCTATATGTTTATAATTCATTATTGACAAGTTTCATGCAATATGGAGTAGAAAAGGTTTATATGATATTTTATTTGTAGAGACGTGTCATCCATAAACAGTCTGCAGTATTTACTCCAGCACAGGTATATACAATCTTTTTCTGATTGAGGCCCACGTAATTTTTTGAGAAATTGGCTGAGGGCTATACCTGGTATTTACAATACCCAAGGCAAATTTATAACAAACACACACATAAATAGCCTTGAACACACACACACACACACACATAATCATTCATCTATACATTATACCTTATACTAACGATTCTGGTAACCTATTGAAAGTTAGCGAGCAAATGTCAGCTACAAGTACCTAATTCGTTGTTTGTTGCTGCAACTTGAAGTGTTTCATTATTAACTGGTGGAACACACAGAACCAACTTGGGGGCTGCGAGGTGGACCGCACAGAACTAACTAGGGGGCTGCGAGGTGGACCGCACAGAACCAACTTGGGGGCTGCGGGCTGGAACACACAGAACCAACTTGGGGGCTGCGGGCTGGATACGCATGCTCTAACATTTATTTACTATATGTTCATATTCAAACTAGGCATATTGAGGTTAACAATCAAATAGCAAAAACCATTATTTATGCTTTTAGTGAGGTTTACCCCATCTATATATCATATTCTGAAAATTGAAAAATGACAAATGAATACGGGACTCTAACTCTGGAAGTTTGACTTAGTACGCCAATGCTCTTATCACTGAGCTATCCAGGAATTATCCCGTGCTCAGGGCCATTCTTCACTCATATTTTAAGCTCGTGATCTTAATAAAATCAAACATTTTTTGTATCCGACAATTTCCACACATCCATCATAGACCCTGCTTTAAAATATGAGTGAAGAATGACCCAGGGCACAGGAAGACTCCTGGATAGCATTGGCGTACTAAGCCAAACGTCCCGGATTCGATTCCCGCGTACAGGTATCAATTTTCAGAATATGATATATAGATGGAGCATTCCTCACCAAAAAGCAAAAATAATAGCTTCGTCTATTTGATACTTAATAGCTAGTTTGCACACTCTAATGGAGGACAGTCATATTGCAAGGTATTGAACGTGTTTTGTGTCGAATTTCTTCTAATAATTAAAACTTTATATATTAAAGTGCTGTATTTTTTTCTGTAACGATACATGGCCTGTAAGAGTAATAATTTAAAGATATAATTATATTGATCCCCATTAATTTCAACCTATATAATATTTTATATCAGGCCAGAACTGTACTGTTCAGGTCTGTTCAGTTCTAGGAGCTGCTATAACTGGCCAGGGCTGGCATTTTTCCACGTGGGAATTGAATACTTCATACAGGATGATCCAAAAGTCGCGCAACCCTGTATTTCAAGCATATTTCTCGCAGAAAAACAAGTAAAATGAATGTTTTTGGTGGTTTTGTCGGGTGTTGTGCAGGCCGTGTGACCTTGAGGCATAAACTAGGCATATCCAGTTGAGTAACAGCATTTGAAAGTGTAAGATGAGTCAGAACAGCAGGTTTTGGAGCTCTGAAAATCCACACTTTTTCCATGCGGTGCCTTTACACAGTCATAATATTGGGGTGTGGTGTGCAATTTCACGTCGCAGGGTGGTGGGTCCTCTGTTATTTAGAGAAACTGTTAATGATGAACGTTACCAGGAATGTGTAGAGTAAGTAGTTCATTGCCTTACTGGAGGAAACAGAACGTGGTTGCTGGTTCCAGCAAGATGGAGTCCACCATGACAATAATGGCAGAGTTTTTTGGTGATCGTGTAATTTCTAAGGGTTTGTGGCCGCCTCGTTCCCCATACCAAATACTACAGGATTTCTAAGGGTTTGTGGCCACCTCGTTCCCCAGAACTAATACTACAGGATTTCTAAGGGTTTGTGGCCGCCTCGTTCCCCAGACCTATCACTACAGGATTTCTAAGGGTTTGTGGCCACCTCGTTCCCCAGACCTATCACTACAGTGTTTCTAAGGGTTTGTGGCCACCTCGTTCCCCAGACCTAACACTACAGGATTTCTAAGGGTTTGTGGCCACCTCGTTCCCCAGACCTAACACTACAGGATTTCTAAGGGTTTGTGGCCACCTCGTTCCCCAGACCTAACACTACAGGATTTCTAAGGGTTTGTGGCCACCTCGTTCCCCAGACCTAACACTACAGGATTTCTAAGGGTTTGTGGCCACCTCGTTCCCCAGACCTAACACTACAGGATTTCTAAGGGTTTGTGGCCACCTCGTTCCCCAGACCTAACACTACAGGATTTCTAAGGGTTTGTGGCCACCTCGTTCCCCAGACCTAACACTACAGGATTTCTAAGGGTTTGTGGCCACCTCGTTCCCCAGACCTAACACTACAGGATTTCTAAGGGTTTGTGGCCACCTCGTTCCCCAGACCTAACACTACAGGATTTCTAAGGGTTTGTGGCCACCTCGTTCCCCAGACCTAACACTACAGGATTTCTAAGGGTTTGTGGCCACCTCGTTCCCCAGACCTAACACTACAGGATTTCTAAGGGTTTGTGGCCACCTCGTTCCCCAGACCTAACACTACAGGATTTCTAAGGGTTTGTGGCCACCTCGTTCCCCAGACCTAACACTACAGGATTTCTAAGGGTTTGTGGCCACCTCGTTCCCCAGACCTAACACTACAGGATTTCTAAGGGTTTGTGGCCACCTCGTTCCCCAGACCTAACACTACAGGATTTCTAAGGGTTTGTGGCCACCTCGTTCCCCAGACCTAACACTACAGGATTTCTAAGGGTTTGTGGCCACCTCGTTCCCCAGACCTAACACTACAGGATTTCTAAGGGTTTGTGGCCACCTCGTTCCCCAGACCTAACACTACAGGATTTCTAAGGGTTTGTGGCCACCTCGTTCCCCAGACCTAACACTACAGGATTTCTAAGGGTTTGTGGCCACCTCGTTCCCCAGACCTAACACTACAGGATTTCTAAGGGTTTGTGGCCACCTCGTTCCCCAGACCTAACACTACAGGATTTCTAAGGGTTTGTGGCCACCTCGTTCCCCAGACCTAACACTACAGGATTTCTAAGGGTTTGTGGCCACCTCGTTCCCCAGACCTAACACTACAGGATTTCTAAGGGTTTGTGGCCACCTCGTTCCCCAGACCTAACACTACAGGATTTCTAAGGGTTTGTGGCCACCTCGTTCCCCAGACCTAACACTACAGGATTTCTAAGGGTTTGTGGCCACCTCGTTCCCCAGACCTAACACTACAGGATTTCTAAGGGTTTGTGGCCACCTCGTTCCCCAGACCTAACACTACAGGATTTCTAAGGGTTTGTGGCCACCTCGTTCCCCAGACCTAACACTACAGGATTTCTAAGGGTTTGTGGCCACCTCGTTCCCCAGACCTAACACTACAGGATTTCTAAGGGTTTGTGGCCACCTCGTTCCCCAGACCTAACACTACAGGATTTCTAAGGGTTTGTGGCCACCTCGTTCCCCAGACCTAACACTACAGGATTTCTAAGGGTTTGTGGCCACCTCGTTCCCCAGACCTAACACTACAGGATTTCTAAGGGTTTGTGGCCACCTCGTTCCCCAGACCTAACACTACAGGATTTCTAAGGGTTTGTGGCCACCTCGTTCCCCAGACCTAACACTACAGGATTTCTAAGGGTTTGTGGCCACCTCGTTCCCCAGACCTAACACTACAGGATTTCTAAGGGTTTGTGGCCACCTCGTTCCCCAGACCTAACACTACAGGATTTCTAAGGGTTTGTGGCCACCTCGTTCCCCAGACCTATCACTACAGGATTTCTAAGGGTTTGTGGCCACCTCGTTCTCCAGACCTAACACTACAGGATTTCTAAGGGTTTGTAGCCACCTCGTTCTCCACACCTATCATTACAGGATTTCTAAGGGTTTGTGGCCACCTCGTTCCCCAGACTTAACACTACAGGATTTCTAAAGGTTTGTGGCCACCTCGTTCCCCAGACCTAACACTACAGGATTTCTAAGGGTTTGTGACCCCCTGGTTCCCCAGACCTAACACTACAGGATTTCTAAGGGTTTGTGGCCAACTCGTTCCCCAGACCTAACACTACAGGATTTCTAAGGGTTTGTGGCCACCTCGTTCCCCAGACCTAACACTACAGGATTTCTAAGGGTTTGTGGCCACCTCGTTCCCCAGACCTAAAACAGACAGTGCATGCAAACAACCCTCGAACCTTGGCTGGACTGCAAACCAACATTGAGAGGTCATTGCAACCGTTCCCCAGACAATGATTGGTCGTGTGTCTAGGAACATGGTTAAACGAGTGAATTTGTGTTACAGAGTAGTAGACTCACACATTCAACACCTTCTGTGATTTCCTTGTGGTTTATTGTTTGGTTTACATGGATGTATATATTATATGACACAAAATATAAGTTCTTTCTTTGGGTTGTGTGACATTTGGAATACACTGTACCATAGAGATCGTACTTATGACATACCAGAGGGAAATAATTATATTTTATGTAAACTTATTGGTTTTAATGCAAATAAATACCAATAATATGAAGCTTAGCTGAAAAATAATCTCAAATCTACTAGATATTGTCCTGGTTATCTAAATTGCGTACTGTTGTTTTACAAATATATTTCTGATAAGCTATCACCAAATCCCGAGTTAGCTAGAACCGTAATTATAGTCGAGTTACGGACGGAGAATTGAGGATATTTCAGATTTCACCCAAATCAGCAAAGCCATTTAAAAAAGAAAATCCGTAAGTACAGAGTGGACCACACTCGATTATTCTATGTCGCATAGCTATGAGATGATGCCTCCTGCCTCCTTCTCCCCTCCTCCCACTCTATCACGGAGATATGGACGACTCTTCCAATAAGATGATGGGAGAAAGCTTTTCTTGGCTTGCTTTCTAGTCCTTCCCCTCTCATTATCTTATGTGGGTGGACTGGGGGGTGGTGGTATGCCCCCAACATCTGTTGGCGTTAATTATAACTGACACGCGGCCGTCGATAAAATAAACTGAACCGGAACAATACTCATTTTACGAGCGAGCTCAAGAGGGTGCGGGAACTTCTACGAGTCGTCTGCTTCTTGAGATTTTAATCTTCAGCTTTAGGAAATTACTATCGCTGTTTTATCTTACCAATTAGGAAAGGATTTCTCATTGAGAGATAATTTTATATTATATGTATTAAGAAAACTATCTATGATACTGTGTAATTTATGATTAAATTTGCAATTATTTATATTAGCTAGGTGATAGTATTGTTTAAAGTAAAAAAAAATTGAAAATATAATACAATATTTTCCGAAAACTAACATTTTAGAGTGAACACTGGATCCTTGGAATCAGGCCTGCAAGGGGGGCCAGGTGGGCAAATCCCCCCCCCCCCTGAGATTCTGAGGTTGTATAAATATTAGAAGTAGGGTAATCCCTCCCAACAGTGTTCTTAGCAAGCGCTCAAACAGTGCCCCCTGCAACAAACAGAGAGTTATAGAATATATCTAATAAGCTCATTACTAGCGTCCGCCACCACGCCACCTGTTGACTTTAGGGTTGAGAGTTTGGCGCATGCGCGAGCAATTCCAACAGCATTCACCATTCAAGCCGTCAAGGTCAAGTGTGCACACACAAATTTAAATATATTTGAAACATTTTTCTTTAAACCTATTTCTAGGAAAAAGCATAACCAGATGAGTGTATAGAGTAAGTTTCCATTAGTCTGACAATATATAATTGAAACATGATTCATAGTACTAATAAATTATCCAGTTGAGTGTAGAAGATATTTACCCTTAACCATCACAATATAATAACATGTGGATTCCTGGGACTAAGAAATCTCTGAAGAGTCTCAATAAAATATTTGTCTTAATCTTATATAATATAGACAAACATTGATTCATAAGATGAAAAATTCTCAAGACGAGTGTCAAGATTAAATATCTCCTATACTGAAACAAAATAGATAATTTCTGATTGCCAATACTAAAATCAACAAATAAATGTAAATAACATATTTACTATGAACTGATAAAATATAGATCAACCCCACTACATAAGCCGAATAATAACCATAGGTGTCTCAGAAAGACATTTCCCCTAAACTACAACTAAAACAATATATCTGAGGATGAGACTTGTTCTATGTATATATGATGCGACTGACTGAACCAAATCTCATTACCAAGATGAATAACTGTACTTTAGTTTACATTATCATGACATCAGCGAAGGAAGGGCCCTGTTATTGGTATATCGAATGTGACATAGTGATAAGTACATCACTACCCAGGCTAAATTGTCCTGATGGTCGTCGTAATCAGCTGATTAACGAAATAATATTGTAATTCCCTGAATACAGAATGTGACTGACCGAACAATAATAATTATATCATATCTAAGGCAATAAGTGTTTGTGTAGTTAGTTATCACAATAAGCTGATTACCGAAGGAAGCACTGGTACAGATATTTGACGCCAATAGTTCAAATCCAATATCTAAATATTTTACCTTACATCCATTACAGTTTCCAGCCTGTGGTCAGTTTTTTATTCAAGTAATATAATTTCCACTAGCGGCTTGCTAGGCCCGTCACAGGTTCTTATGCCTTATAATCTAACTTAAGACTAGGACTGGTACAGCATCCAATCCCCGACCATTAATTAATCACTGTGAAAGTGTAAACCCACATTTCACCAATGATACAGTTTTCGTCCATGCCAGGAATTGAACCCGGGACCCTTATCTCAGTAGGCAGACATGCTACCGACTGGGCTAAGGGGTCAAACCTATATAATAATCTAATCTTAAAATTATCTTATACTTTGATTAAGTAAATATCTAGTGATGAGTGATGGCACTGTCTATAAAAGCTTAAAAGGAGACTACAACGCAAAGTTGTCAGATTATTAGGCGGGTGATTGTCAAAGTATTACTAAGACTCCAAACTATCCTATTTTACTGTTACATTCACAGTGAAGGTAATATATAAAGTTTAATTAATACTGTCTGTATACTATTACTTAAAGAGCCCAATTTAATAATTTACTTTACGCATTTCTTGCTACATAAAAATATATAAAATCTCAGTATTATTTGTGAAATGTATTTATTTTTAGCTACATCTATTTTAATTAAGACCGGGGTAGTTATGAGAACCCTAAAAAATGTAGGTTAATTGTTCTCGCGAGACATTTAACAGGAGTGAGAAGCTTGAAATTTTACCCTATAAAATATATTCTTGAAATAATTTACGCTCTTTTAATGAGGGTACAAAGAAAACACGAATTGGAGCCAAGACGCGGCTGGGAAATTGCCCGGCAGAAAATAAAACTGGCTTTTTATTTATATTTTAGAATGTGAACTATTTTACGGAAGGATGCGATACCTTAAAACGTAGTAAACAAACAGGAAAATTGTAACTAAATAATGGCTAATAACGTTTAGAATTCTAATCATGAAACACGACTATTAACCTGAGGGGTTTCCCCCCTCCCCTTTAAAGAAAGGATTTCACAAAAAATAAACTCAGTTCCAAATAATGGGGTTGAGCTCCATTCCTTCATCTACCTTATATTTTCAGTGTTTTGTGTTTTACTACCTGTCCGGGATATTCATATATTTAAATATTAGGGGCTTTGGAACGTATAATTTGAGGGAATGCACTCACATTTGTGTGAAGAGACATTGGTAACCCATTTAGGAGAAATTTTCATGTACACTTGGCTAAAATTCAAACCATGGCTTCTTCATCACCAACAAACCAGACAATACGAGTCTGACTCCTTTGTACCCGTGCAAACTACCTAGCGTGTTTTTTAATAATTATTAAAAATTAAACCTAATGACTTTTAACGACTTTATCTGATTGGTACAGTTGAGAAGTATTTTTTTGTGCACTCTGCCTTATTAGTTATTACCGTTAAAGTAAATACGTACTTGCGTTGAAGGTGAGAGGGAAGATCACCATGGTACACCCAGTCACAAGTTTACCTTCTCATCATTGGCAAACCAGACATTACGATACTGACGCCTTTGTACACGTATCTATCCGTGTGGGTCACAGCCGTGTTATCGTGTGATCTCCACGACAGGTGTTTCTCACAAGGACAAATATTCGTGGCGTGTTACCGAGATCTTTGTCTGTTCGCACCTGATTAGTACTATTTACAAAGAGTCCTTGCCTTTACTTTATTTTCTCAAATTAATACAAATATTGTGTGTGTCTAATATTAAAACAGAAATAATTACGTTACATTGATTTTTTTTAAATTCTGAAGATACATCTTTTATAAACTCCAAAGCTTTCTTCGTGGTTATTTATATATAATAATTTGATTGATTTATTATCTGTACGGGAAACTAAAATTTCTGGGAATATAAATGTATTATTTTAATGAACGTATTTTTCAAACTGATATTAACGCAGGAGAAGCTGTGGGCAATAGCTAGAAACGTAAAGTATTATCGCCCCACTTTACTACCTGATCGGAAAATAAGCATATTTACTATTCACACAGTTAGGGGACCAGGAAAGTTAAATGAATAGGAAACGGACACACATCTGCCTGGATAACGATTCATAAACAATTTATGGGAAAAGCACTCTTTTTTTTTTGTTCTTTCCACTGGGATTCGAACCTTCATTTTCACGTCATAGATACTCTAGTTGATTGTGAGAGTTGCAACTTAGACCATGTGGCCACCAGCGTGTATAACGTTAAATAATTATATGCATTACTTATTTATGTTGATATTTTAAAAATAATGACAGCCAAATTGATGAAAATTAAAACTTGTTTTATTTATGAATGCATGTAGAGTAATTGTAGATCAGTTCACTGCTAATCTGGAAATCATTAATACAGGTAGGTTTTGTGATTTTAGACTCAGATTAATTAAATCGGCTATGATAACTACCAAAATTTGGTTGTACACTCAAATATCCTCTACTCAATCTATAGCCAAAGGGTTGTTTCAAAATACAATACTGTTTTATTTATTTTTAAGAAAATGGCTCTTATAAACATAAATTTAAAAATAAATTCAAAAAAATATTCAATCAAGTCTACTGATGATGTTTATATGTTTGGTTTATATGTTACCTTTTTTAAAAAAAATTGTTATAATCAAAGAATAAAAACAAATTCATTAGGTCAGTTTTTAATAAAGACTGTTTCTAAAAAGTGTTTATATTTACTTGTTTCAATAAATAGCCACAAAAGCTATTTTGTGAAAAAATGTGAATATTAAAACATTTCAGAAACAGTGTTTATTAAAACATTACTTGATGAATTTGTTTTTATCTGATGAGTAAAACCATATTTACTTAAGGTTGTAAATGAACAGTTTTATATTTGCATTAATATCTTTTGTGAAAGTGAATAATTAATGGTTTCGGGCTGATGACTGCAATAGTCCTTGGTTCTAATTTAACCACCGGTGTGAGTGTTTTTAGGATAAATAAATAGTTTTTTTTTACTGTAAACTTCTAAACAAAAATGAACACAAAGGAAAAGTGTTAAAGTTTATTTTTAAATATAGGTAGTTTTGTAATTATTATGATAAATTAATTAAATTATTGATTAAATTATTTAAAAAAACCTTTGCCATAATTGTATAAGCTTCTGTAGCTATAAATAATTGTGTCGACTTAAATACTTTGGTAATACTCTATTTAAATTTATTATTATTATTGATATTTAAATTGAAAGTAAAAGAAAAATGATTTATCTTGCGTCTAGTTGACTTTAGAAAACTGTTTAACCCACTTCGGTGGCCACATGGCCTAAGGCACTACTCTAGAAGTAGACTAGACAGCTGATGACAGGGAGATAGAATTTCGAATATTGGTTGGGTTTACTGAGGGTGATTTCACAAAATGGGTTTTGAATCTTCCTCCATGCAAATGCGGGTACACTTCCTCATAATATATCCTTTCTTATCCCTAAAACTATTAAAGTAATTAGTACATAAGCGTTTAACCTGAACAGGTAGTAAGATGCGGTGATAGAAAAAACATTAATATAGTTGTTCTGTGAATCGTAAACATCTCTTCCTCCATGTTATTATCTTTACTATAATTATAGCCTTTCTCTTTTGATTTGAAGCTAGACATAAAACCAATTAATACTATTGTAAACAGCCCATCACACCCTAAGCCTAACCTTAACGAGAGTGAACTAAGATAGGGGAGTACAGAAATTGCATTTGTAATTGTGTGTGACGCTGTCTAACGATATTACCTTGCTCAGGGATTGTCGGTAGTCATAATCACTAACCCCGGGATCACCAGGTATAATTGGACCTATAGAAGTGGATGGTAACACAAGTACACCAAATACCGGGGACTAGTAAATTAAATAAACACTCAGACCTTCTGTGTACTCCAATATTTTAGTATATTGAGGAAATGAAATCATCTTATGGAACATAACCTATTAGATAGTCGCAACTCAAGACGGTAAAATGAGACCCAACAAAAGAATAAAATGCAGTGGACAAAACAATGGAATATACCCTTTTTCAAACTAAGCAATGTTTCAAATAAATTATATGATGTGTCGTTTCCATGACAAATGATAATAGATTACGTTAGAATAAAAACACAAATTTGGTGGTTTGAAAAGGATTAAGATTAATTCCGAGTGAATATGCAATATTAAATTGTAAGGTTTTATTGCCCCCTGTACACCAATTCTTGACCATACATCTTCATTCCTAATCCTATCTCTTCTGACGACAGATGCCATGCTCCTCAAAAACTTTATTCCCATGGCCTGACCGATACAATTTACCTATAAACATTAAAAGTGTCAACTCTAAGAAAAATACACTAGATATCCATTCTATAAATTAACTTACAACTAGATGCGTCAGATTAGTAGAATAATTAGGACTCCAAGTTATAAATAAAGTTCCAACAGTGATCTAAATAAATTGGTAACGAATAAGATTCCAATCAAATATATTCATGTCAAATGATAACAATTTGTCTACTATGTGATCGCAACACTTCTTTGCGGAAACACATCTATGAAGATCGTTTACCCCCAACATTGATTTGAACAAGGGGGGGGGGGGGGGGCGGGCGCCCGGCGCCCCCCCCGCC
>CABFVX010004659.1:6967-31665 GCA_902151425.1 Timema shepardi | reverse complement strand
GGGGGGGGGGGGGTGATGGCGGCTGGTGCCACGCGTGCTCTCGACTCACATAGCTCTGATTTCTGGAGGTCTAGTCCCAGTTCTAGGTCACTGCTAATATTTAATCACCGTCTTGTTGACGATAGACGTCGCGTCGGTTGAAGTAGAAAGGAGGGCCGACGTTGCGTAAGACAGGCCGAGAAGGTAATTCTGGCAGAGCATTCTTATTTTGTGTGTTTCTGCCACAGGTTTGGAATGGCAGGTGTTGTGACTTGGTTCCGTCTGAGACATTCGCCACTTGGGGATTCTCGTGGCGTATCACTCACGATACAGGGGTGACAAAGATATTGATCTTGATAGAACTACCTCCCCAAAAGGGCGTCCAATACGATGGCAATGAGAGACCTTTCACTATCGTGTCTAATTATTACAGGACGTTAACTAGTTATATATAGTACCTATTGTAATAGTATTTAGCCTATATAATATTTGTATAAAATATCTGCCCCCATCCTCTCAAGCAATGCACGTTAGCTTTCTACTTTTAAACCCAATTCCGATTAACAAAAACAGTTTTACTTTTTACAACCATTACTGATTCCAACCTGTGGTCATGTTTTTATTCAAGCCATATGTTCTCCCCTATCGGCTAGGACTATCACAGTTACATATGACTTATGATCTAACTTAATACTAGAACAGTCACAAAATCCAGTCCCCGGCCGTTAATAAATGATTATTAAAGGGTAAAACAACATTTCACCCTTGATAAATGTTTCGGCTTTGACAGGAATTGAACCCTAGACCCTTAGCTCCATACACACACACTACCGACTGAGCTAAGGTGTCGGATAAGTAGTTTTACTAAAATGTGAAAATAACACTACCTTTCAGATCCTCATCTTGTAGTGATTCCCAGTCATTGAGAGGTCGGGGTTCCAATCATATATACTGTGATGAGATTGTTTTCCTAAAATGCTTTTACCCTTTCCCTCCACGCCATTGTGCGTAGACCTACACTTTCTAACAACTCTATACTGCAAGGCTTGGATTCACCAATGATTTCAGTGTGAACAACTTAATTACAAATTCAGTTCTTATTTGTTTAAAATTTCTAATGGAAATGGCAGAAAATATAAATACGGTTTTAAAAATATATTTTCTTATAAGATAGCAATTAAATTATGGTTAGAATATTTCTTGGTGCTTTAAAAAAATCTTATAGTATAAAGTAATTATCTATATGATTTGTTCAAAACAATCGAACACCATATTTAGTGACGAGGTGTCTCAGGATTTAGTATAAAACAAATTTTATTTTATTAGTTATATTCATAGTGATTAAGTAAGGAGAATTATAATGATACTAATTAATTATTAAAGGAACACCCAATAAACAATAACAAAAGGATCTGATTATAGGTGAAAAGATATAATTTATATGAAATACAAAGAAAGAATTAAAGATATAAAAATATTTTTAATTAGAGAAAACCATATTGAGAGTATAAGAGTTTGAATAGTTAGGGATAGTAACAAGTCTGAATAATACACATTACATTATATAGGAGAAAAGATATACTGAATAGAATAATGGCAGATCTATAGCAAAACTTTAACTTATAATTCTTATTAATGTATGTGAAATAAGTAGATCAAGAGCATGTTAAATATGGAATTGGTTAAAATACAAAAAAAAACATATTAAAATTAGACAATACATACAAATAAATATCTCATATTCTAAGGTTACATGTTAATGAATAAAACATTACTAAGTAAGATATACAATTATAGTGAAAAAGTTAGCATTAAGTTTAAAGGTAATATTAAGATAGATCCAGAGATGTCAAAAGGAAAAGTTAACAAATTTTTACCAATGGTTGTAAACAGGGAAATTATGCAAAACATTATTTACTATATGTTAGAGACGATAATTATAAGTGAGGACTTGAAACAGAGTCTAAATTATGTAGAATGAGAAAATTGATACAGAAAAGTTGTTGAGTATATAAGTGTTGCTTAGCTGGTTTTAATTCCTCTCCTTAAGCCTTGGATGCCAGAGGGCCGGTTGACAGACTACATGTTTCGACGTATGAACGCCAACATCAGGTCTGACGAAAACCCATGTAAAATTAGGAAAAATATAAGAAGAAAAATTATGAGCTAAGAGCATAACGATAACCAGGAAAAAATACTTAATATAATTAGAGAAGGAAGATAAAGTTAATCCAAAACATGGCAAGAAATTAAAAAGGAAAGAGAATATAGATTATCATTAACGTGTAGATAGATATAATACTGAACTGTCAATCTTACCTCTAAGTTAGGGTTAGATGTTGTCCCTGTTACTCCACAAGTGTAATAGTTGGAAAAAGCAATAATTACATAAAAATACGGCTTGTGAAGAATAATACAGAAAATACAAGTAAACATAAGAAAGAAAAATAAATTATTAAGAAGTAAAGGTAGCGCTAGATTGATGATTAAGAATAGATAGACAGAAAAAGGTAAAGAAGAGAAAGGAAAAATGAAAACAGGTTCAAATCTTTACGACCTGGCCCGGTCAGGTATCAGCTACGATGGTAGGATGGCAGCAGTGAAAACAGGTTAGGAAAAGGTTAAGATTAATTGAATAATTAATTGACTTAAGATTGAATAAATGGTTGAAGATATTTAACTGTATTGATTAGGGTTTGGTTTTCAAACTTTGTCTGTTCATTGAGGACAGTGTTGTGATGAAAACTTGCATCATAGATATGTAGATTCTCGGCAATATTCATTTTGTGTCCTTTGGTAGAGGATAAAAGGAGTTTCATACATTGATCGATAGGGGTGGATTGATGGCCTGAGATTTTTAAATGTTATGCAAATTTTGATTTGGTCCTGTTATATTTGAAGTCATTCAAGTGCTCAAAATACCGTTTAGAAAGTGCCCAGAAAGTGTTCCCTATGTAGGCGGCGTTACAATCACAAGTTAATTTGTAGATCCCACTTGTGATTGAAAATTCCCAGTCAGGTAAACGCCCCAAACCTACGGGTCCAGCTAATCTAATTGAAAACGTTGCGTTTTTCCATGCTATCTCCAATAGAATTCACCCTACTAGATGAGTAGGACGGGCCCATATCAGGGACTGACAACGTCGTGATCAAAACGCAAACCAGCCTCTCCAACCTCACCCCTCACACCCTACCTCAGTCGACCATCACCGACTTAACCCCAACCCTCTTTTCCCTCCGGCATTCTAACGCTTGACAATTCGATCTCTAAATGGTGAACACCCCTGGTATAATCTCTAGTATTACGAACTTGTGATCCTTTGAGCAAATACAGCTACATGATGGTACACCTTCTCATCCTTGTGTAGACTTTATACACGTCAATATCTTTACCTTGTCTATTACAGGAGTCTCACTCAACCTTCTTGACCAGTTAGCCGGCGTCTTAACTGGTGTGTGGTGGAGCATTTTCTCCTAGCTTAATCTTGTCAAACTAATTACGTATTTTAATATAATATAAATACTACTATCTGGCGTTGCTTGTTTAGACGTTTAGAAAAACGTTTACCAGGAAGCGCAGGGAGGACATAAGTAACGCTGCCTTTCACCTAAAACTAATTTAATTGTTATAAAGCTGTGCTATTTCACCCAAGGAAATCAGCATTTTGGAGATCATTTTAAATATTAAATAAAATAAGGAGAGTAGTATATTAATAAATAAATCTTGGATATAAATTGTTAAATTTAATGGATATAGATTATCAAAATAAAGAACTAATACCTAGAAATAATATTGGATAAATTATATGATAACAGAACATGCCTGGAAAAGTATAATAAATAATAACAATGGATACAGTATATACCTGATAAGATAGAATATTATATGTCTAGATTTAATGGTTATAAGATGATAAAAATAGGATTATTAACCATATACATTTAGTAAATAACGAATGAGTATACCTTGAAGTAAACACAATAAAATAACAGACACATTTAAAATGTATAAAGTAACATCTGTGCGATAAAAACCAAAATATATTTATTTAAAATGTATAAGTGAAATACTTGAAATAATTGTAGCAGGTAAAATTGAATATATAATTGTATAGGCTCATGTAGCGAACTAAATGAACACATAATCAATTGTATCAAATTAACAATTAAATATAATATACGTAGAAGATTGATTTAAAATTAAAGTATATAATATAATGACAAGAAAATAATGTTGGATAGAAGAATATTATTAAAGCATTGAAGATAAAATAATTAATTAAAATTTTGTTTAATCCAGCAGTGGTTGTAGAAAGAAATATTTAAATGAAATGTTCCAAGATGATTAAAATAAATTTGAGGATATTAGCTAAAAATCCGAAGTGTTATCTTGTAAGAAGAACCCCTTAATCCTTTTATGTCTAGTGGAGAGAGGTCATCCTATAAGTTTAATTTCTCGACATGTTTTGACGTTTGAATTGTCATCTTCAGGACAGTACCGTAAATATGTAAATAAGAAACAAATAAAATTCCTGATACAGTTCTGAAAGCATGGTACCAAATTAAATTTTGGGGAAAGATTTGAAATTAATAAACATTATCAAATGCGGAAAAATTGATAGAGAGAAAACTTGGTAGAAGAACGGATGAAGGTACTATTATTGACAACACTGGCCCTTTAGGCCTTTGCACTAGGCTGGATGGAAGGGCAGGTGACAAGTGAGGCAATTATTTGTCCAAGTATTATTTTTATTACTAAATAAATCAGGCTATGATATTCATAAGCACTCAAGCTTTTTACATATTTAAATATTTACTACAACAGTTAAAATATAAAATCCAGATTTAACAGATATGAAAAACACCAAGGGTGAATGTTTCCTTACGTCTCCATTAGTGAACGTATTTGTTTTATTTGGTAGTGACCTTACGCAGGCTTATCATACCCATTATTTGAGGCATAGCGTTTGTCATATCCGGGTTAAAGTTCAAGTTTATTCAAGCGCAGGCTGTACTAATGATTTCTCTCCCTTCCTATCACAAATAGTAGTGTAAGCATCCCTTCTTTTTTTTATAATAGGCATGTTTGATTATCTTTTTTATAGCTATTTTCTACACGCCCTTACCTATTTGTTTTCCTTGAGGCTCTCCTTTTGTATTGGGTGAGGAGTTGGAAGTCCCACAAACTCTCGAATACATTCCCGACTCATCTCATACTTCATTTTCCCGGGGTATTTCAGTTATACAAACTGTGTTCAAAATGTGTTTCTGGCAAGAGTCGGCAACAGGTCGATCTCGCGGCAATTTTCACTCAATCGCGTGTGAAAACTACATCGTCACAAAAAGGCAAGCTTACCTTGAGTTATTCTAATATGGTACAGCTTATAAGATAGGGCCATAATGAAGTCCGTCAAAGTAAGACCTACCTTCCAGGGTAAACGGATTGTACATTTTATTTATTTTATATACTTCCTATAAAGGCAGGGCCATAAGTGATGTATTGGGGTGAGTGTTGAATTTAAGGAATAAATACAAGATGTATAAAAAATGGAATATATTGGAGAAAAACAGGGTGATTGCGGGACATTTGATACAATGATTTAAAAGACGACCAGGGCCCAGAAAATATTGCCAACCCCCTGGTATAATGTATCAAATATGTCTATATTATCAAACATATCCGCATATACATCTGTTTTCAGTTCATAACAGAGGGAGTTTGTGTCTGTGAATAGGAGCTTCGCATCCTGTCCATATTTCTTTTTAACATATTTATAGTGAAAATTGTTTATAATAATCTTTGTTGTGCAGTATCTAAAATTTTAAGGCCCTCATAGCTCGGTTTATTCAAAAGCAGATTTTTTTTTCCTCGTGTGAGCCCCAACTAAATCTTCCATGACGATAGTGTAAGCAACAAATGCTGAGAAAACAGAACTTTTTTCTTTTTATTGAACTTTTCCTAAGTGTTTAACTGTTGAACATTTACAAGATATTTATGACTCTCTATCGACTTAAAGAGTACGGTATTTTTCGTGAGTTTAGAAAATTGCTTTTCAACCCCATTTCGGTGACTTGTATTAGTGTAATTAGTACATAAGTGTATAAACCAAACGGGTAGTAGACAGAGTGCTAAAGAATAAATAATCTAAATGTAAGCTATATATCTTTAAAATTCTACTATAATCAATAAGTCCCAGGCGTGTTAAACGCCATAAAGAAATGTTGGAATATACACTTATGTAAAATAACAGCTTATTATTGATTAGGATCATCATTATTTTAAATAAGCTGCGTAACGAAATTACAGCTTCTTTGGAAAGAAATAAACATGGCCTTGTATCCATATTTGTTTGGCGACACATCATAATTTTTCATAACTCATTTTATTTCTGTCTATCTTAAACAACGAGAAGGGAGGAACTATGTTTAGTTTTTTTTCAATCTTATTTTATGTTGACGAGTGTTTTGTCATGGGGAAATAATGTATCTTGCCAAAATATTTTCTAACTGGACCAAAAAGTATAAAATGATGTTGAAATTGTTCTATATTTCTTGTTTGAAAGAAACGCTGGTTGGAGGGTGGGGGGGTGGGTCTGTTTTATTTTAATAAACGACGCATGGTAAAGTTTGAATATGATTTATAGGATGGCTGCCAAACTCGGTCAGACGGATTCTTGAGATAAAGTGTTGACGGTGTATCTGGGACATATATATATTTTCAAATAAATTAGTTCATGATTGATGTCTTTGATTACTAATTAAATCTTCTATTAATTAAAAAATTAATTTTAAAATCACCATTATAATCTCTACAAAACATAGTAGTAAAAATATATTGCGATTAATACTATTTTTTTAATACATAAAATCATTTAAAAGCGTTTTTTTAATGCATTTGTAAGTGGGTCAAGAAAATAGATAGTGTTTGTCAGTCAGCTTTACTTATATTTAAATTATGTCACAGGACTTCAATGTTTGCATTACATGACATACATTACATTACATTACATTACAGGACTTCAATGTTTGCATAGATTTAAAGGAGTCTTACAAACTATATCTCAACTTACTTTTTGTGAGGTTAATCTAAACAAATGCTTCAGGCCAGCTGATCTTTGTTGAAACAAACTATGACACACATTTTATTATAAAAATCATTTTGGATCATACAAATTTAGGTGCAATTAATTCTAGATTAAAGTTGAGATTTTATCGGTATTAATTTTATGCTAAGACTTAAATAAATATTTGACAAATTATTTTATTCAAGATTAATATTAAATGAACAAATTTAGGAAAGTTGGTGGCCAAGTGGCAATTGTTTAGATTAAGTTTGTTCTAATTTAACTTAGACACAATTATTTAACAATTTGTGCCTCTAAGATAACTGGGTCAAGGATATTGACAGGTCTACCAACTCTAAGGGTTGCTTTATTATTACTGCTGTATTTGGACAGATACAATTTGTATTGTCAAAATTGGAATTTTAAATTGTGTTTTTTTTCCCCATATATCCATTTAGGGGAATGCTGGTGAATTCCCAAAACTAAAATTGCTCTTCCCGTGTTATTGACTTGGTAAAAGGGGCGAACAACCCTAGAGGGCAAGAATACGATGAAGAGCACTTCTCGCTGCATCGAGCAACAAAAAGCATAACAAACAATTTCACATTTTAAAGACATCCATAAAAAATCATATAAAGGATAAAGTCGGTTATAAAGTGGTATTTAAATAATTGCATATATTTCAAAAATATTTTATTTAACAATTTTATACATGATACAAAATGTTGTCTTGTTATGTATATTATTTGGTATACATGTGTCATTTGACATTAATCTTACTGAAAATGTGCATTTTTTATTTTTTCTGCAAGTTGCAACTATCCTATTTTATTCTACAGGTATGGTAAAATTCGATACATAGTTTTGATTCTCATGAAATTGGCAACAATATAACCTATCAATATATTTTCATGAAAATAAAACAATTTATGTTGAAAAGGGACATTGAACAATCGTGTAAGGTGTCAGACTTCTGTGTTGGTGGTCCAGGGTTCAATCCTCGGTCCCAGCACAGATTTATCTGGTTGCCAAACCCTTCCTTCACCTCTGACAAGGCGTGTATTGATCACAACTTGTGAATGTGTAGAATGCCAGGCCTCCACCATGGTTCGGATTCCACGTTAAACTCTAGATACTCCATTTCATCTCACAATAACCCTACTATTATATTAGCGTAAGTACTTATGAGTAGTAAGACGTGGTTCTAATAATAATAACATTGAACTATCAATATTACTAATTTAAAACATTTTGAGTATCAATATTATGCACATCAACAAAGACTTTAACGTATTATCATTAATTGCGTTTACAAATTAATAAACTATCATTAAAATATTTAATACAAATAATTAAACTTATTATATTTATTATGAAAACCAAACCTAAGCTCTTGTTTTTCTAAATCTTTTCCCACCCACCAGTTTAGCCCTACAGAAGTCACAAACAAAATGGTCGCCATTGCCTTCGTCATTATTCCTGCGTACTCATGTGCCCAGTATTTGCAAACTGAGAATCTTACCCAGCCTTCAACAGATTTTGAATTAGCAAACATGTCTCCACAATAAATGCAAAGGAAGATTTCAATAACGTATTCACTATCTGAACTTTATTTATCTTGTTTTTTCAATTCAAACTTTGATTTGTATTATCATTTTTGTCATTATTGTTTGTTTTTCTTGTGGCTTTCTTTCCTACATCCAACTTTCTCTTCACACAAAACTAGATTTTGTCTGAAGGCAAATCAAAATCATTATCTTCCTGATATATGGTCAATGATGAGAAGTGAGAAGCTGCATTTCTGAAATTTTCGAGAGTATTTTCCATTGTTTCAAAAGGTTAGAACATCCAGTTAGTAAAAGTATTTGGCTCCAGTGGTGCAATCCAATTTTTCCTGAAACCATTCACCACTGTTTCCCCACTAGCAGTTTTAATAAAAGCTGATCCGTAAAGTGTTTCCACTTGTTTAACTGTCACTACGCGTCCTGGGTGTGAACGCAGACACTTTCCTGTCTCACCTGTATAATATTGATTCAAAGGTGCCATGAAGGATACGTTAAGGAATTGGATTCTGTGGGTGCAGTGAGGTGGGAAGCAAAGTAGAACAACATGGTTTTTACGGGCCATTTCCAGTAGCTCAAGGCCCTTTGTGTGTGTAGCGTGCCCATCCAACAAGAGCAAAACGAGTTAGTCCTCATTTGGATTCGAAAATTCAATGATTAGTTCGACCCACTTCAAAAAATATCTTGCTGCATCCACCCCCTTGGGTGTTACTCGGTTGTGTTTCCTGGTGTGTCATCCTCCAGTAACTCTTTATTTTCTCTTGTTCTAGGGAAAAAACTATCGGTAACCATAATGTTTCCTGAAGCACTCATGCATGTCTCCTTGGTAACTAACACACCTCTCTCCGATGAAACTACGTAAAGCTTCAACTTATCATTTCCCTCGAAGCCCTAAAACATTAGATTGTTTATTGGGTACTGTCATGATACCTGTTTCGTTGGCATTGTAAATTCTGTCTGGAATAAAATTGTATTTATTATATAAGGATGTCAGCAAATCAAAAAAATTGTTTCACTACAACAAGGTTAAAGCCTGTTTCTCAAGCAATGGATGTGGGCTCAGGATATTGAATCTTTATCTCCGGATGTCTCTTCAGAAAGGTGTATTGCCATTCTTTATCTGCCATTCATTCTCTACTGTTAAAGCTGTTAGCAATCTCATTTTAGTTCTGCTAAATCAAATACAAGCCCACGTAGCTCGACAAGCATAAGACCAAGGGTTCTACTTTCCATTAGCAGTGCTTGATCAATAGTTATTGTTCCTGCTGTGGTGTAAACCTTTCCTAAAAATACTAAAACATGATATAGTAATTTTGTCTTGGATACTACTTTTAAAACACTTGTTTAAAAATTATTTAAATTTTGTAGCACTAAACCTGTCTCTGCATATAGTATATTTATGTTGAACTCGCCATTTTCACAAGCATCTTAAAGGGACTGCCGCATCTTGCTTACTTTACTCTTGCTTACAAGGTCAATTGTTGGATATTAAATGTTTTAGAAGCTTTTAATAGCCCGTTTTTCCTTTCAAGACCTCTTCAACAGTACCTCTCATGCTGTCTCTGTGCCACGACTGTCTCTGGGGTTTCCTTGTATATTTTTTTTTTGCTAGGCATGTTGGCGACTAGCCGTAAAAGAAAACATAATTAACATTCCTTATATTTGTATAAAATAATTTAATTTTATTACTAGGCGTAAAAGAAAACATCATTAACCTTCCTTAGGTTCGTATAAAATAAGATTTTTGTTTTTTAGGTTGGGTAATTATTTGTTAAAAGTAGGCATAATTCTTATTGTTGAAATAATAGCCGGGTAAATAAGGGTGAATAAAACGAGCTGCCTGCCCGGTTTTATCCGAATCTTCTTTAAAACAAATATGGCTTACCAAAAATACCAGTTAGTTAATAAAACTAAAACACATCTCAAAGCAAATATAAGTGCTTGCTTTATTCAAGAGTAAATGCCTTCTAGGCTTCCATTTATATTCTGAAGAACCACGGAGAACCAAATATTCCTCAAACACTGTAGTGAAAACACCAAATAGTAATTTTTACTCTGCGTAAACACAAATATAACATTTTTCTTGTGATTCTCGCCACCAGACTGAGCCTGTATGTCAACTCGGCTAGTACATCTCATAGCGAGAAGATATCAGCACATGCTAGAGGAAAACTACCAGTACCCGTTCTATCTTACCACCCTGTCTAAGCCAACCTTATCCTATTTATAGCTCGGACACTATTGGTTTTATAAAAATATATATTAATAATTAAAACATTTGTACTTTTAATGGAACTGCAATTCTACATTGATAGATTAATTCATATCTAAAATAGTTGTGGAGCTATAGAAAAATGGGAAGATTCTTTTATTGTCATGGGAAAATGAGACTAGCCTAATATTAAACAATACATTGCTTGGATACGAATTTTAATCAAAATTTATATATATAGAATTTTGTGAAATTGTTGTGTTCTCTCTTTGGTCTTCACTAAACTACCCATAATTTTAGGGTTATATACCTAATTCTAAAAAAAATATTCAATGGAACCATATACATACATATATTTATTAATTAGACATTACTATATTTATACACTGAGTGAGGCATTCAATTCTAGACACCACAATAACACGAAAACCAAGAATTTTAAAGAATCACACAAGGTATTTTTGATTTGGAGTTCGCCTTCAAGGTTTTTTAAATGTCAACTTTCTTTAAATAAAAGCCTATATATTTTAACGGTTTTTAATTCTAAAAAAAATCTTTAACAGATATTTTTTACATCAATTATTGAGAAATTTTAGCTTGTATTTTTCTATAATAAATATTATTCAAAACCTTTTATTACACTATGGTATTTTTTTACCATGTCAAATGCAATATTATTTATGGAAATTCTTTAATAAACGATCAAAATGAAGATCATTAATATTGATGCTTTTTAATGTAAAAAAAAAGTTATTGACTAAAAATTGTTAAGAACAAAATATTACAATCCTAAATATAGTCAAAAGTTGATGTCAATTTTTTTTTTTATGTGTCAGAGAAAAATTGCAGTTTTTTTTATTTGTGGAGTAAAATTACGTTGAAAAAAACAAGAGGTTTTTGTTTGAAAACAAATTTGACCTTGAATTTACATTGAAGACGTCTACCCAACCAAAAATAAATAGTGTTTTTCTATTTACCCCTAAAATTAATACACTTTTGTTCAAAACATTTTTTCTAAAATCTTACAGTTTTCGGGAATTTCTGCTGTCTCAAACTAAATGCCTCAACCGGTATATTAATATTATAGTATTTTCGCGGTAAATCTGCTCCCGTCATACAAAGGTGTCAGTCTACCAACCAAATGTAAACATCAGTACAAAGAGGTAGAACCTATCTTAATTTGCGGTTCTTCTTTAAGCTACTTGCTATCTGTACCTTTAAAGAGACATTGTAAATAACACACAAATATTAACTTGAAGACGTAATGCAAAACCACGCGAGGAACAACATTCTTCTGTAGTCATTAGGTATGATTGGAGGACTAACACATTATGTTGGCACAAGGAAAGAAACCAGAAGAAAATAAGGAGTTGTTTGTAAAGCCTACTTTGTGTTCAACTGAATGTTAGTTTCAATCTATATTTTGACACACAGTTCTAGTAAGGTGCCATCAGTTGATTCACTATCGAATACAAACGATATAAACTTTTATTTTTGTCTTCATAATTTGATAGAGAGGTAGTTATTATTATTATTATTATTATTATTATTATTATTATTATTATTATTATTAGAACCGCGTCTTACTACCCGTTCGGGTTATACGCACTTACGCTAATGTGTAATGGTAGGGTGATTGTGAGATGAAATGGAGGACCTACAGTTTAACGTGGAATCCGAACCACGGTGGAGGCCTGGCATTCCCCACATTCACAAGATGTCTTGTCAGAGGTGAAGGAAGGGTTTGATAATCAGAAAAATATATGCTGGGACCGAGGATTGAACCCCGGCCTCCAGCACAGAAGTCTGACACCTTACCCCTAGACCGCCAGGTCACCTACGAGAGGTAGTTAAAATGTTATTTTTAGCACCGCATCTTACTACCTGTTCAGGATATACGCATATGTACTAATTACGCTAATGAGTTAGGGGTGGTAAAGGTTGAATATAGAGGAAGTGTACCTGCATTAGAGTGGAGTGAGCGTGGAAAGACATTTTGAAAAAACTCAATACAATCAACCGGTATACAAACCCTGATACTACCATCATCGGTAGTTTAGTCCATTGATAAATTAACACCTTGGATCATGCTAAGCATGTAAAATAATGTTTTCAAAATTATAATAAAGCTAAACATAAACAATTAAATATCAAGATTAAAAGTCTATTTTGTTGATACACTGTTTCACTAGGGTAGATGTGTGGGCAATTTTTACCCATATGTGCACGACTATTGTTCTAACCAGTTGTGTTCGACCAAGTGTCTATATATCGTGCCACTACACTGTGGCTTGTTGTACTTAATAATCCTTTCACGAAGAAATGTTGCTATTGTCTTCAAGAAATATATTAGCACACTTAAACAATTTGAATAGTTACATAGCTGACCACGTGGTACTTGAGTCCTTTCAGAACGAAAGTATTTCTGTCATGTGTGTGTGTGTGTGTTAGTTTATTTTGTACCGTGGTTCCTAACGAAGTGACTTCAAGGCCCACCACAATATAATGAAACTCGAGTAGTGACATAATTATGAGTATCTTGGTATCTTAATGCAGTGATCGTTTACTCGAGACTCATATTTTGGCTCATGTAGGAGCTCGTAATGCTTTTATCGGAGCAGTTATCGATAAACCAATATTATCGGTAGTGCGTGGCCTATCAACAGCGTGTCACAAGCAGTTATACTGTCATGTTTTCAAAATGTGTGAACTGTGAGATATAATACAAGTTTTATTGTGTGCTTGAAAGAGAGAAAAATAATAACAGATTTTTTTTTAATAAATGGAAATACATTTTAGTAATGTCCCACTGAGAATAGTAGTATAAAGAATATTTATAATAGCTCTGGTTTTTATGTGTTCATATAATAGCCCTAGACCAAACGTGTCAAACTCTTTTGATAACAAGGGCCACATTGAAGTTTGAAAAGAATGAAGGAGCTTCATTTCAAAAAATTAAATATTATAACTATCTAAAGTCAAAAAACCCAATTCTAAAATCTTTTAAAGAAAATGACAAAAATTAAATTAAATTTATATTAAATACTAAGCCTAACTCTTTATATCTTTTGTACAGAAATTTAAGTTTTCTTTATCAAGGTTTGTGAGGGTTAGGCCATACTTCCTGTGTTGAGCTCACTTTCGTAACCGATACATATAATAAATTTAAAGGTCTGTATGCGCATTATAATTTTGGTGGAATTTATATTTTTTGTCTGGGTTGTATATAAAATAAAACCAATTATTTATATATTTTTAGAATTTCTGGCTATCTCTTTGTGTGTTTGTTTCCAGTAAACTCAAAATATAATAATCTGATCTAAATGGGATTTTTCTGTTGTACTCTTTATCTATTAATACAGGATAAACTATATATATTTATGCAATATCATCAGCGAGCGAAGAAGTGTCAAAAACCACGTAGGGGGATGGATGTTTTTAGTTATTTTATGGTTTTGCATGTAAATTATATTTATATAGTTGGTTTTTCCTATAATCTATATATTGTATCTCTTAGACGTTATAAAGAGGTTTGTTTGCCTGTTTGTATGTTAGCGATAGTTTCAAAAAACCACTGAATGGATTTAAGATGATTTTCCTTCATTATTTCCCTACAGTAGTTTAATAGACACATGCTATAATTTTGCTTGCTAGAACCAATACAATTGATAGGTTTTCAAAGATTCTTTATAAACTACGCTATCAATGGTGTATTATATTAAAATGTATAATTAATTAGTTTTTGGATTAAATTGATCTTGAAATCGACTGAAATCCAAAGAGTAATTACAGAACAATTTGTCCTAGTTGGTTGCTTAGTATTCAAATTAGAAGGGAAATAATTTATTTATTCAAAAAATAAAAATACACATAAGTAACGTGTCTATTGGTTTTATAGTTTAGTTGTATGTTTCCTATTATTCACATTTCACATACATATATTGAAAGGTTTTTTTTGACAAATATTAATAATGCATGTAATATACTACATCTTCCATTTAATTTGAACTTACATATATATAGATAAGGCTAGGTTTATATATTCACGTATAGCTCATAGTAAATACGTCATAAGCTAGAAAGTGATACTATAGAAAACTGCCTTTGCTTATTGTAAATGATGTAGGTTATCTCTTAGACCAGGGATAAGGTACTTGAAGATTTTTAAGGTGCTGTTTATGTCCTTTTTGCTTATTTTATCAATTATGTATCTTTGTATCTTCAATGTTTATTTGTACATTTTCAAACGGCGTGTACTTTAATTATTAGTTTAATAAAATCGTTATCTTTAAAACATAATCTTAAATTTATCAACCGCTCTTATCTCTATGGGTGTATGGTTGGTAAACTATCAAGTTTAATATAAATTTAAAAAATATACACAAAGTATGCAATATTATGAAGAATACGGGAACTGGCCCTGAAATACCAAAATGTTTGCTATCCCTTAACTAGACAATGAACTTTACTCTCACCACTATGATGAACACACAATATCTCTCTCACTGAAATTACGTGGCCATTAAAAGTATGGCTACGCGGAGCCTACCCGTACCGCTTCGCACTTTATTAAATCAAGCATAAGATTATTGTAACAAAAAAAAAGAAAACCATTTTTATATTCTTTATAGACTGAGTTCAATTACAAAATAAGTTTGTATTTTATTTTTACTTACATAGGTTTTCACCTATTTCCATAAAATTAAGTTAGCTATTAATTACGAAGAATCAAGTTTTATGTTAGCTAATAATTAATAAGAAGAATGTTTGTTGTTCAATAAGTTGTTGTATATAATATTGTTTATCTTGTACGTAATGTTGTAAACAATGACTACAGCGTCACACGTGACACGGCTGTGAGAGAAATGCCGTCCGGAATCTCCCGAACATTTATTTCCGGTGGTAGTTGGCCACAAGGTCCGCACCGAGCAATGCTCTCTCGACGGTTCGTCCGCGCCGGTGCGATCCGGACTCGTGTAACAAGTTGCATTTAAAAACATGGATAGCATTCCACCGGGAAAATACTATGCGGTGCGGTGTAGCCGGTCCTTTAGGTTACATATCTGTTATAACATATACTTTATTATGATACACTGTTTTGTTTAATAGTTTTAATATTGTTAAAATGAACATTATACTGTAGACTACATCCTTAACTTATAGATCTTTTCGGACATCTATAAAAATATACATCAGCTATTGCCGCAATATGGGCCCTCTTTGTCATGTCTTTGTAAGCCACTTTGACTTAAAATATCCTATATTTGATTTTAACGAGTAGAAAAAGCCCAAACTTAAATGCTATTTAAGAAATGACTTACTTTTTTACCGCATTTGATTACTTGTCCAAGCGGGGCCACGTAAATTGGGTCTCAAGAGTTGTGCCCCCTTTCACCAATACGTAAAATGGGTCTCACTTCTTTGAAATGGATAGGTAAAGGGAGTCTGCGTGTATTACCTGAGTGTAGTTTGAAAAGTATTACAATACTTGCTTAATCCGTTTCAAATTTACATAACTCACTTTTGTTTGCGCTGTTAGCAGTTAAACAGGTGCAGTGCAGTTTTTTTACTCTATTTGCCTACGTGACATCAGTGCTCAGTTACTTTATGCAGAGAAGTCCAGTACAGTGAAAGTTATGACAAGTATAAAGAATAGGACGATGTTTATATTTAATGATTAGAAGTTTAGATATCACAAACCTCTGAAAGATGCAATTCAACGTTGGACCGGCGCTGTATCTACATGTGGGTGGTATATTTAACTTAATGATTATAGCTGTACAGTGGACATTTATAGTGAGCATAGCCATGAAAAAAACTGGATGAAGAAAAAATGAATAGGCAAGGGCTAAGAAATTCCTTAAAGAGGATAGCTGTCAAAGGTATTTCGAGCTGACCATCTAAAATTTTACCCACGGAATAAAGGAAGGGAGATTTACCCACTTTGACTTCTCAGGATGTCTCGTGATTTTGAGCAATATACTTAATGCCCGTACTGCGATCCACCCTAACCTACCAAAAAGTATTACTGAAACACAAGATTCACTATATAGAATAGTAATAAAAAGCAACAAAGATGAACCATTTAAAATGGTTAATGATAAGACCTTAATCATAGTAGTATTTTCAAGCTCATGTAATCTGCGGTTGTTATGTCGGACGGCTGTGACCCATGTTGACGGAACTTTTAGAAGTTGTCCCAAGTTTTTCACACAACTTTGCACCATCCACGAACTTGTAAATCATGTGTAGGCTTACGCACCAGTTTTATCCAGTTTGATACCGGACAAAGAAACTAAAACATGTGCAGAAACTTTCTCCCATGTTGTTACCTACTGCAACACACATGATTTGACCGTTGATCCTAAGCATAATAGAGGTTTAATAAATTCAAATATGAGTGTTAAGAGAATAAGAAAACATTTTTTGATAAATACACTTAGAATACCAGGTTAGATGAACACAGATCTCGCTGTCACTGTAAGATAAGAAAATATGCGTTAGATGTTCAATCAGTGTGTTCACCGATGAAGGTAAATATTAATAATTTTTTGTTTTCCTTTTATTTTATTTTAAGCTTGTTTATGTTTAATTTAAATACATTCTTCTACTAATATTCCACAAAGTACAGTAGAAATGTGTAACCCACATCGTTGGTCTAATGGTTCAAGGCGTTGTTCTCCTAATATATAGACGGGAAGTTTGGTGTTAGAGTTCTAAGTGGCTGTACTTAAGGTAGTTATTCCTAATTATTTTCCCATTTTACCTGCAAGAAAATGTTGTTACATTTCCTTTAGAGTCAAATCCACCTATCCTTAACACATTAACATAGATAATACATATGCGTATAGCCAAAACAAATAGTGAGACTGTGTCAAAATACAAACAAATTCTTCGTAAAACCTCTTTTATTCTATTGTAATTTGTTATTGTAGTTTAGTTATATTTTTGTTCTTCTCTACTTTATCTACTTTATCAGTATTTTACCGTTGTCAATAAATTAAATTATAATATCCTTATAGATTTGTATTATTATTATTTATATTATTTTTGGTATTTAAAGATACATCATTACTAGGATTATTATTGTCACTACTAATCGCACTAATGAACTCTTAACGTCGATTTTTTGATGATTTATTCAACGTTCATGATCCAAACCGTCAACGTGTCTAAATTTTATTTGTGTGCTGAGCACAGTAACATCACATTCATCATAAATAAGGCAAAAAATAGTTTTGCATTAAACCTAAAAAAAACTATCAGTATTTTTTTAATGTATTATCTCATTCAATAATATACACTTTATTTACTCATGGAATAGTGACTCGTAGATATTATATATATATATATATATATATAAACTATATATATATATATATATATATAGTTTATTTTCCGTGTGTGTTTCAATTTAGGTCACTTATATCTGTGATCTCTCTGTTAGAAGTAGTTTATATTATTGTCTTTTCAAGAAAAAGTTCACATAATATTAGTATAAATTTGAGGATTATTTTTTAAAATTCTAAATATATTGAAAAAAGCTCCAAAGATTTTATTCAAAGCTGTTATCTGGGGACTCTATCTTATATATTCTATAGTCATGTTATAAAATAAATAATAAAATTAATTAATTTATGCGTATTTTACTTACGAAAATTTTTGAAAATGTTGAAACATTTTGAAAAATGACATAAAAGATTTAGTTCAAAACTGGTATCTGGGTATGGTTTTGTAGGATAAATAAGAATATATGCTGTATATATATATATATGCTGTATATATATATATATATATATATTACAGATATAAATAATTTGAGAGCAGTTTAAAATAGATAATTCATTTTTGAAAATTAGGACTTAAAAAAATATTTGAACAATTATTTTACTTTAAATACATGGTGTTCAAGAGGAATATATTGGGAGGTTGCGGTATTGATTATTTTGATTATTATGAGTATAAAAATTCATACACGCATGTGTTCAATTCTCAATGGATGCGTAGGTACAGCTGTTTCAAACTGGTGCGTGAAAAGTAATTATTAGAGGTAATACTTTAAAAGACTTGCCTGTATTTATCGACTGTTTGAATGTTAATATAAAACACAAATAATTTTCATTCCACAATACATTTTTGAAAACCCCACTGCCAACCTCAATTCACTTTACAACACTCGTGGCAATAGTACGTGTTATTCTTCCGAGGTCGTTTTGGCTTTCTTTTATCTATAATTCAAGCGAGCAATTCTTCTCTTGTATTTACCTTTTCTTTGTATACTTCACTTTTCATCCATCCCCACAAACCATAATTTAAGGAAGTGTGGTCTGGATACCAAGATGGCCAAATAACGGGTCAAACATGATTGATCAATTGTTAAGGGAAAGTTATATTTAGACATTGTGTCACCTGACAACTGCAATGTGGAGGAGCTCCATCATTCTCAGGGATCATACTAATCCTTCAATAGGAGTGAAAGTTCGTTCGTTTTGCAGAAAATTGTATATAAATGGGCCCTGTAAGATAATTTTGTAACCTAACGGGCCCAATCACCTGATTGTTAATCATACCACACCACACGTTGTCCGAGAGATACTACTCACTGTCTGTTGGTTATATTCGGAGCACCGTTGCGAGTTACGTGTATTGTTGGTGAAATTAGCTTCGTCGCACCAGCGCCAGTTTCAAACAGCTGTCTCTTCACGCCCATTGAGAATTGGACACGTGTTTATAATATGAACTATTTTACTCAGAATATTAAATACCACAACCTCCCAAAACATTTACTATTCCTTCTGAAACATTCTGTATAAGAGAAGTGGGTTCCCTGTGCTTAACAAGATGATATAATTGTTGTTATGAGAAAGAATTTCTTAATGAATTCACTGAAAACACATTTTTGAAAATGTTACAAGCTATAACACACTATATGCTAATTTTTTTTCAGATTATGTCTTAACATTTATTTATTCACTATTAATAATTTTGTGAGGACATGGAGCTCTGTTAGTATATAAACATTATTGTAATATTATTTAGAGTATTTTAGTATAATAATATATGTTTTAAGGAGGTTCGTCATAGTATTATTTCTATATATTTTGTTAGTCCACCTGGTCTCAATTTCTGTAGGCTCATGCCAGTGGTTGTCGAGGTACAAATTAAAGAGCCAAACACAGTAACTTTTCAAATATTATATTTGTTTGCATTGAGTTAACATATTTTTAGTATCGCATCTTACTACCTGTTTAGGATGCACTCATGTGTACTAATTACAGTAATGTGTTAGGAATTAGTAAGGTTGAATTTAGAGTTCTAATAAGGTTCCATCAGGAGGTTCTTTATGGATTAGAACCGATTAAAACTGTTATTTTTGGCTCCATAATTTTGATAAAAAGCTAGTTAAAAATATATATATTCTGCCAAAACGTCTACTACCTGTTTAATTTATGTACATATTTTCTAGTTGCGCTAATGACCCAGGGATGGGCCAGGTTGAATTTAGTGGAAGTGTATCTGTAGCTTCGGAGCGGGGGAAGTGGACACCATTTAGTAAAAACCACCGTCAGTATTTCAACTTGGATCCAAACCCCAAAGCAGCTGCCCCGGTGTCACCCACAGCTTAGTCTATTGCGAGAGTAACGCCTTACTGTACCTTGTTTTTAGTGCAAGTGATTAGTTTGAAGATTAGAAAACATAGGATTGCTTAGTGAGAACGAACTCCTGGAATTCAATTCACGTGTCCATACTGGAAGTAGCTTGAGAGTTTCCGTGGGGCTGGCCACTATTGGGAACCCGCTAAGTGAGTCAACTTATAGGAAAGAATATTTCAGTAGTCAGGTGGCAACCATTCATTTAGCAATAGAACTGTACTATTTGATCTATGGTAATAGATATTGAAAAGATTATCAGGGCTGTATTACAAATAAAAGCGTTGTGAGACTCGAATTACGCCTTCACAAGAGTGTGGAAGAACCAAAAAAACTGTGAAGAAATGTATATTTTATTAAATTCATGAACCGAGCAAGATTAGTAAACACTAGGTATTTCATTGAGACATTAGAGCTATGTTTTTTATTAAATTTAATTTCCTAGTGATTTTTGATATTGAGGTGAAGAACCAATGCCCTTCAACACTGCACTACGAGCGCTATTGTCTCTTATAGTTAGTTACCTCTGGCTATTTAAACATGACCACACTTGTGGCTACTTACTAACCAAGATTCTAACCTCTTAGACAGAAGGAAAATATCTAGTCTCTAACTGCCAAATAAACATCTAGCTTCTAACCACCAATAAAACCTATAGCCTCTAACCACCAATAAAACCTATAGCCTCTAGTCACCAAGGAAACTTCTAGCCTCTAACCACATATCCAACCTCTAGCCTCTAGCAACAATCAAACTTCTAGCCTCTAATAACATATCCAACCTCTAGCCTCTAACCACCAACCAAACCTCTAGCCTCTAACCACCAACCAAACCTCTAGCCTCTATCCACCAACCAAACCTCTAGCCTCTAACCACCAGTCAAACCTCTAGCCTCTAACCACCAACCAAACCTCTAGCCTCTATCCACCAACCAAACCTCTAGCCTCTAACCACCAACCAAACCTCTAGCCTCTAACCACCAACCAAACCTCTAGCCTCTAACCACCAACCAAACCTCTAGCCTCTAACCACCAACCAAACCTCTAGCCTCTAACCACCAACCAAACCTCTAGCCTCTAACCACCAACCAAACCTCTAGCCTCTAACCACCAACCAAACCTCTAGCCTCTAACCACCAACCAAACCTCTAGCCTCTAACCACCAACCAAACCTCTAGCCTCTAACCACCAACCAAACCTCTAGCCTCTAACCACCAACCAAACCTCTAGCCTCTAACCACCAACCAAACCTCTAGCCTCTAACCACCAACCAAACCTCTAGCCTCTAACCACCAACCAAACCTCTAGCCTCTAACCACCAACCAAACCTCTAGCCTCTAACCACCAACCAAACCTCTAGCCTCTAACCACCAACCAAACCTCTAGCCTCTAACCACCAACCAAACCTCTAGCCTCTAACCACCAGTCAAACCTCTAGCCTCTAACCTCCAACCAAACTTCTAGCCTCTAACCACCAGTCAAACCTCTAGCCTCTAACCTCCAACCAAACTTCTAGCCTCTAACCACCAACCAAACCTCTAGCCTCTAACCACCAGTCAAACCTTTAGCCTCTAACCTCCAACCAAACTTCTAGCCTCTAGTCACCAAGGAAACTTCTAGCCTCTAACCACCAGTCAAACTTCTAGCCTACAGACACCAAGAAAACCTCTAGCCTCTAACCACCAACCAAACTTCTATCCTCTATCCATCAACCAATCTTCTAGCCTCTAACCACCAACCGAACCTCTAGCCTCTATCCACCAACCAAACCTCTAGCCTCTATCCATCAACCAGTCTTCTAGCCTCTAACCACCAACCGAACCTCTAGCCTCTATCAACCAACCAAACCTCTAGCCTCTAACCACCAACCAAACCTCTAGCCTCTAACCACCAATCAAACCTTTAGCCTCTAGCCACCAAGAAAGTCACGTGCACTATAAACGAGGCACTACACCATGCGGCCACCGAAACGTGTTAATGTTAAGCATAATCTACGCTTAATGTTGTCATTGGGTACATACATTGGGCACATAATATGAGGAAAGGGGTGATCTATAATACAACGACATTTCCATTACATTGCACACAACTGTCTTATAAAAATAAAAATCTTTTGGATAAAGTTTAATATTGTAAAACCATCATATTTATATAATAAATTTTAAGGTAAAAACTAAAATAGTTTCTTTGTATATTTGTTTAATGGGTTGTACATGAATTGTTAGTATACATATTCACAGTTGCTCTTCATAGCTCAAATATTCTTAACAAAACGAGCTGAACTTGTAGAACACCTAAGTCACGGGATAGGAAATAACGTGAAATGGAGAACCCCATGCCACGCGCAAAGTTTGTACTTGCGATGTATCAAGGAGAGATAATTGATCATTGAAAGAAAATGATTCTGTGTGTGGTAACTACTTCATTTATTGACGATCTCGTAGGGATACATAACGCTGCTTTTACAACCATTCAAACCAGCATGTCATAGGGTATATAGTATAGCATGTTACAACGGACAACCACCTGTCTCGAAATGCACACTGCTTGTAAAACCATTCATGCCAGCATGTCATAGCATGTACAAAATAACGTGCTGTGACATGCTGCACATGTATTGAAACAAACACAGCTTTTACAACCACAGATCGGCATATCAAACTACTGTAAATGTATTATCCATTTAGAGCATGTGCCCTCTGACGTTGGTAATAACATGTTGCTTGTAAATATGTCTTCAACAAATTTATTATTCTTTATTTTAATTCAAATCAAATAGATGAAGAGTTTTGTTTTTAGTTCCATCTCAGCTACCAAAAATAAATATTTTACATAAGATAAAAAAATTGTTTGGTATTTAAATATTAATCTTGGTTCAACAAGAGCTAATTCAAATTCATCTGTAGTCACTAAAGTTGTGCCAATTTGAATCTGCAATCCCTGTTTCTTAGATTATTATTGGCAAATCAGTTCCTATAGTTAATTAACAGCCAAGTCGGACTCCACTAAAAAATACGAAACTTTTTAATTGAGTTCAGTAAGGGGGTGGGGAAAGAGGTTAAGGGAAGCTCCCGGTTCTTTTTTTAGTAATGATTGGCTATTCTACATTGGAAAGAAGAAATTCGGCAATTCCTAACTTTCTGGGCTTGATTGAGTCGAGTTGAGACTAAATATATTAGTAAAGAATCATTTATATAAAACAAGTTAAGCGAAAAACCCGTGACTAGAAGATTGGAATTATAATTGTAGACTTGTGTATCTAGTATCTATTCTTAAATGGTTTCTCTTTTATCCCCAAGAAAATGATGATGCACTTCCTCTAAATACGAACTTTTATCTACTATATTCGTACTAATATATATAAAACGACTGGTTGGGTTGTAAGACGTGGTGCAACTAAATCCATTGTGTTAACTATAATTAGGAATACGTAATTTTGAATTTAGAGGGATTGTAACTTACCCACATTTGCGTGGAGGGAGGGTGAAAAACCATTTAATAAAAACTCAATACAACCAACAGTGGTTAAAATCCCAATATCTCCATCATTAGCAATCCAGTCTATTGCGAGAGGGATGCTGATTAGACCAACCGACCAAAAAGGGGTGTTTCGTTAATTTTCCAAACACAACTCTTTTGTACACACTTCATTTGCCGAATTTTCTAAAGCGCCACTCTAGTGTTAGTAAAGCCTGTTGATGATGTGGGAAAGAGGTTCAAATCCTGTTCGGGTCTACTGAGGGTGCTTTTTAATTCCCACTCTCCTTCCACGCAAATTTGAGTATATTACCTTTAAATTGATTCCTTCCTCATCCCTACCCCATCAGAGTAATTATCATATACGTGCATAGCCTGGACAGGTAGTAAGACTCTGTGATAAAAAAAAAATGTTACGTGAACCTTCTACTAGCATAGGCACACAGTTTATGATATTGTGAAAATAATATTACTATTGTAATGCTATTAACATCGTTAGCAGTCACTAATCTACCTTATTACTCGACAATGTCACGGTCTCGAGCATTATCAAATTCATATTTTAACTATATCTTGGTCAATAATATTAAAAGTGAAAATTAAGAGTTAGTTATTCTATCTACGCATCCTTCTAATTTTAAGATGAACATGCAGGTCGATGTATGTATTTCCTTAAAATATTTCTAAGTGCTCCCAACGGTGTATTTGGTCCACATACCGGCGCTCCGCCAACAGTAGAGATATCAGAGGGGGGG